>JAQGDG010000432.1:0-153564 GCA_029844215.1 Przewalskia tangutica
CATTACTCGCACAACAAGCGCTATCACATCGAATAATGGTCAAGTTTCACAACAACAAGCATAGGCAAGTTGTAATACACAAATCGCGTGGTTGCACTTTCATTTTATAAGTCAAAGTCCTGGATTTTAACCCTGCAAAGACTAACGACAAGTAAATCTCCTTTTTAAGAGAGATTCATTCTTTCTATAAAGCTTCACCCGATACTCCTGGTAGTAGGGTATAAAAATGTGTGACTTATATCTTTTAAGTAAACCAAAACAACTTTCATATACTTTCCCTTTCAAGCACCAAACTAAGGTAATACCATGCCTCTTTTGGACTAAAATACTTCTTTAAAAGTCAGTTACCACATTAAAAACAAATGATAAAACCTCTTCTTTTTGTTTTCTTCTATAAAGTCGTTATAACTACAACTTCCATAAAGTTCGTTATAATAATTCTTTATAAGTTTTAAACCAATGTAGAAGACAACACAATGCCTTTCTTTTCCCTTTAGCAAGTTCCGCCAGTTTCTTGTCAATTTCAATTACGCAAGTTTCTTTTTAGAAAGTTTCATAGCTCAATGTCTTAATCTCTTTTTAAAACAATTTGAGTAACATATTGGCCATAGGCGAGTAGCAGTTATTCTTGTTCTATAATCAACCTTATTACAAAGGTCATATGATCTAGGGAAATGTAATATCATTTTGTCTTATCTTAATTTATTAGCATGGAGGGCTTTCATCGGTTTTAATACTTCATTATTCAAAACATTTTCCTTTGTTACGCTGTGGGCAGTTGGTTTGTCGATACACATTCTGATTTCAAATCAAGAAACATTATTCCCTTTTAAAACCACTTACACTCATTACTCACTTGGGAACGAGGTTTCACAATAATAAAACTCATATATTAATTCATTTAAGTTAAGTCTCTTATCTTATAAGATCAAGTCTCTTAACTTCTAACATCGTGAAATCCATTTTCTTTACTCTCTCTTAAGACGTTATACCTAACTCCCCATAAAGCTAGTATAACTCTTTTTAAAACCATTAAAACCAAGTGTTACTCTTCTTTCAAAAATGGTTTTCTTTAACATTCTGAAATACATATCCAAGCGTTCTTATTATTCGTGCTTAAGTTTTTAAGACACGCCTGATAACTATGTTCAATTAGCACACGTATCGCCTACCGCACTATATATTGTCTGTGCTTAAGTCGTAAGACATCGCCAGACATAACTATGTTCAATTAGCACATCGACGCCTATCGCATCTATATATATTATTCGCGCTTAAGTCGTGGCCATACTGTCGTGATTATATACATCTTCCTTTAAAATATCACGCCAAAGAGTATAGGAATAATCACATACCTCGCCGATTTATTATCGGATTATAAGCAAAACGCCCACGGCTTATAACCCGCTAGCCTCGGTTCACCTTCTATAGCCTGGTTATGCATAAAGCATTGCGTAACATTCAACCAATAAAGGTTAAGGTTCATCAGATATACAAATCCAAGTAAAGCATAGCAAATTTTTAATCTTACTTATTCTTCCTCAATACGTGATTTCATTGCCAAGTCTATTCGTACACCTTCCACATGTACAGCTTCAATTCTCTTCTAGCTGAATCTTATATTCATTTCTATTCAACTACGTATATGTAATTCCCAATTACAATACCGTAAGGACAGTAGTGATTTACTCTTTATAAGCCCAAAATTAATCCGAGTTTAATGCCGCCTCCCGAAAAACGCTAGCCTCCTACTCCGAGTGCTCCAATCCGCTCCAAAACATCCTCTTTCAGGTTCTACACAATCTTCTACTTAACACTCTAACCGAGCTTACTTTTTAATGGTTTTCCTTAGGGTTTCAAGAGCCAAGCAAAGGAAGATAATAGTATTCGGGCTTTTATGTTAGTAACTGGGAATACTTTCATGTATTTCCTGACCAAGGTATCTGGGGAATTATAACAATACTCGAGAGTATTTCATACCTACAAAAGCTGGTATTTATACGCAGACAACTATGTCAGTGGGCTGTGGGGTACTTTCTGGCCTAGGCACCACAGCATGTGTGAGGTATTTCTCTCTACCAAAAGGCCCCAACAGCCAGTGAGTGGGGATTGGATCAAATGCAATACTCATGTATAGAGTTTTTCTAAGGCTTAGGGAAAATTTTAGGATGTAAGGAAGTCTTCCAGTGCCGGGGGGGTATTTATAGGTCGTAAGAAATGGCACAACCAACGGCCAAGATTCATCCAAGTGTGTTAGTGCAAGTGTAGTATTAGAATTGCTGGTCATAATGTGGCACCTTATCCAATTCTACTAACACCAACTCTCGCACAAATATCCTACCAACTCCCTCGACCCCTTTGCCAGCCCACAAGGTCTTCCAATTGTAGGTGCAAGTTGTCGCTCTCGTTGGTCCAAAATGTTTCGCTGTCTCTCGAAAAACTGCAAAATAATAAAACGAGCATAGCCTGAATTTTCCTCTTCGCAAGCTTTAGAAAAACGCTTCATTTAAAAACGACTTTTTTTCGCAGACTTCAGCCTTCAAATTTTCGAATCTTGCCAACTTTAAGGCTCAAATTATAATACGTGCACGCCCCTACGCACATAATCTCCTCGAAATACGGTATGTTCAGTCACCCGCCAAATTCCTCACAAGATTCTCGCTGAAGTATGCCTCGCTTGACAAGGTATCTTATCGTAAACATCTCGACGATGCCACCTCAAAGACAATGCGGTAATGTTATCTATCCTCCACGACGCTGGAGTTACAGAGGCAACATTGAAAATATTGGGCCCAACAAGCATGTTAGAACACTCTCAAGAGTCTCTATGACTCATAGTCTCAAACAATGGAATATGAATTGTTGCGAGACCTTTTTAAATGTAAGCTGAACGAATGTAGGTCGACAAGTCACACGGTCACGCACTTACCCGGAATCGGTTCGTGGATCAAAGCCTTACCCCGCACCAAAATTCACGACACAACATCGTGAGTAATCAAATGGTAACATAAAAATGCCATAAGGCATGAAATGACTATTGTAAGTACAAAACAAAAGAATTGAGGGAAACTTGCTCTTTCTAAGATATATAAATAAAATAATCTTTAACAAATGCACTTTTAATAACTTTTGTATAACCTCACGCCACACAAGCATTTCACTGTAATCTTCTGGAATGATATTTATTAAACAATGCGATGTATCTTCACTAAACTCCCCGAATGTAAACACTCTACGACGATGCATGGGTGGACTATAACTTGTTCATTTTTCCGAGAAACGGAGCTTCCCAAACGCTGAAATCAGTGGACTCGAGAGCTAGGATCAACGCACCGTAGCGTGATCTTCTCAACTCCGGCAGCATGAACGCAAACTTCGGGCGAGGTCAAGATAACAAGTGATCAGTATGTGAAACTGAAATACATAATCGTAAATGAAATCATAGCAGTGCATATAAAGCAAGTAGATATGCATTTGAGTAACCAAACTACGCCGCATACAACACAAAGCGTTTAGCCATGTCAAGTTTGCCGTGGACTCACGCCTCAAGTCATCACTCAAGTATAAATAACGGGTCTCTGTGCCCACAACATCAATCACGCTCGTGGATACCTTCCTCACCGCTGCCAATGCTCTATGATATAAAAGTACCAAGGAACATACACTCGAACACCAGTGTCCCCACTGCGGCTATAATAAAATCAGCACGGGGTAAGCACGTAAGTGCATAGCCGATTACTAAAACCTACGCATCAACACAAGGCGCGCGAATCAGATTGATAAGATCTGGCTTAGACTGGGCGGCATGATCAAAGCCGCCACTTGCCCGCAGTGATCAATGTACGCCTCAACTCCTCGAACTCCGGGCAGCCTTCGCGAGACAGCCACACCCCATCGCCCGCATGCAGGCATTTCTCCTCCTCGCATCGACGAGTGGTGAAGCACTTCGCATCGCCCCGGACTTCAGCAAATTGCACGGCCAGCAAGCGACCGCATGCCCATAAAGAGGACGTAGCACTAACTCGAACTCCTCGTAGTTCCAAGATAAGGCCCCTGACCTGCATTTAGGTATTCTCAATCATAGGTCCATCGACTACCCGAAGTTCCTACTCCCCGATCGACGGCGCAATTTTAACTCCTTTAATCATCTCAAGACGATTTAATGCCACAATACTATCATAACGACTGATAGTTAATAAGCACAATCAAGGGAAACCCCTCTGGTCACACAAACATCACAAAGATACTCAACACACGTGTGAGATCCCAACACGCCATTTATCAACGCAATCAAGAAAGTATTACAAGGCTATCACAAACCAACATACAACAAGCTTGTTCAAGCACAAGCGTACCTTCTACTATATGATTAACAAAATCGGGTTTTTATCCCCAAAGTACTTCATACATCAACTCTTTAAAAGATACGCTACTTTCTACAACGCTGTTGTACACAATACCCGTGAGTATAAAATAAGAGTGACTATCCTTTTAAAGTAAATCAATTACTTCTCTTGTAAAATCAAGTAGCAACATTCTTTCTTTCAATGATCAAGTTTGCCTAATTTCAATGTTCAAGTTTCTCATTTTAGAAAGGTTTCGTAGTTCATAGTCTTATTCATTTGAGAATATAATTCTCCTTAAAACTATCCAATGAAACATAAGTCTTATACAAGTAAGGTAGATATTCTTCGTTTATAATAATCTTATTACAAAGAACTAACTACGATCTAGAAATATCATTTTGTCTCCATCTTAGCTTCTATGCAGATGGAAGTTTCACCGGTTTTAATAATACTTAATTAGTCAAACATTTCCTTTTATTAACGCCTACAGTTGGTTTGTCGATACACATTCGATTTCCAAATCAAGAAAACATTCTTAGTTCGCTATACCTAACTTCCTATAAAGCCAGTATAACTCTTAAGTTTTTCAAAACCAAGAGATATATTACTTCTTTCAAAATGATTCAAAAATCTTTTGAAATACTTCAAGTTCTTTATTAACACATAACAAAAGCTTCGTTTATAGTTCAAATCGCTTACCTTTTTTAAAAACCACATGTATTTTCTTACCGTACATAAAGCTTGCATGATAACCAACTTCCCATAAAGCCGTTATAACACTCTTATGTTTTAAACCACTAAACACATTTAGCACATGTACGCTTCACTCTATCATTTGCTATAGTTCACACATATCATGCTAGAAGAGATAGGAAGAGGTTCACATACCTCGCGATTTGTGCATCGACTAACAGCAAAACGCCTGGGCAAGTACTTCCAATCACGGCCACTCCTAGCTTCACGAGATCGCGCCACACGTGAGTATTTTCAACCTATAAGGCCACAAGGCGCTTATTAAAGTGTCTAGATCCCTCAGAGTACATTCTAGCGTAAAATTCTAGCTAAAGACCTCCCCGCAACAAACAGAAATCTCTCCTCTCTCTATCGAGGCCTGGCTACTCAAGCCAACCAAGAGTATAAACTAACTCCTAACAGGTACAATTCTACTCCACGGTACTACTATCATTATTGACAAGTCTATCAGAATACAACCCTAAGTGTAATTACGCTCAAGATTCTTCTTTAAATTCGGTGCTTAAGTCGCAAAGACATTGCCGATGAACTACGCCTGCGAATCTATATAGTATACTTCAACTATATATTCTACAACATGAATTTCCAATTACAATAGAGATGACAAGATATTTACCTCAATAAGCCCATAATTATCCAAGCATAAAGTCGCATCCCTGGCACTGCATTAGCTCCAACTCCGAAAGCGCCCAACCCGCTCTAAAACCATCCTTGAAGTTCTAACCAACTTCTACACAATACTCCAACTGACTATGGAGATTTTCCAAGACTGTGGTTTCTGCCTGGGTGGATCGATTGCAAGTATAATAGTATTTCTGGCTTTTCAGATAGGTATAACCTTAGACAACAAGGTATATGGCTAAGGTAATTGGGCATTATAACAATACTTTGAGAGTATTTACACCACTACCAAGTGGGTATTCACTTAAGAACACCCCAAGGCAGTGGCGTGTTCTACCGGGCGCCACTAGGAGTGGGGAGATTCTCCGGCCACTAGGCCTCACTTAAAGTGGGAGGGGAAAGCTCACTGCCAGAGCACAAGAAGGAGGAAGGCTTTCAAGACTTGGCGCATTTTTGAACGGATGGTCTTCTGCTGTGCGCATTTATAGTAAACCAAAGGCCAACCAACGCCAAGATCGCCATGTGCAAGGCAAGTGTAAGGCCAAGATCAAGCCATGTGCACCCTAACCCTACTCCACAAAACACTCCACAAAACAAGGCACAATTCAAGGCCATAGTGGTCCATTTCGCCAAGCGGTTGTCGCTTCGCTTCCAATGCGAGGGTGACACACGCCACCCTCCCGCTGGTCAAAAATGTTTCGCCTCTGAAAATCCGCAAAAATTAAAAAATGGCATAGCCGAAATTCCCTACGAAAGTCGTGGAAAACGCTTCATTTAAAACGACTAAAACGTGTCAGGAATAAAATTAATTCGCCAAGCCTTAGTACAAGTTTCAATTTTCTACGACGCCCCACGCACATACTGGAAATACGGTATAACATTCTCCTCTCCTTAGAAACATTCGTCCCGAATGTTCCTTCTAAGTCTCAAACAACGCACGCCAAAGATAGTCTTCACTACTATACTTACTAAAACAAACTCGCCACATCCGCCACTAAAACACCCAAGCAAAATACCTCCATCCAAGTCCACGAGGAAACACCTCTATCATAACTACAAACACTTCACCGGGTTTAAAATATACCTCCTTCGCACCTTCTCTTTACAAAAGAAATGATCACACCTATGCTCGCCATACATGCTCGCTTCTTTTTTACTCGCAGAGATACCACTTTGTCACTTTGCTCGAGGCATTAACCTTCTCAAAGTACTCCAACAAATGGTACCATCGCATGCGATCCTCGAGGATGTCGATACTCAACTCTTTCCACATTGACATCGTCAGCCTAAAACTCGTTACTATCTCTAACGCGGGTCATTATTAATCGGGAACACTCGACGGATCTCCGATACTTTCCAACATAACATTTAACGATCGACGACCGCTTCCTAAGTCGGACGCAAGAATGCTAATATATAGGCAACCCGCCTATTCTTCACACGAACTCGTGCGGCCCAAAGTAACTCGCTAAGTCCTCTCAGATTCCAAACTCGCTACACCTAACCCGTGGTACCTTCAAGAAGACCGACCACAACCTCAACTCTAAGCTGCCGCCGATTATCCGCACAATTCCTCCGAGCCGCTAACTTTTCTAGACAAGCCAGACTATCCACAATTACCGGAACAAGCTCAACTAACTAATCAACTCGCCAACATCGAACCAATCGACCGACAACTTACACTTCCGCCTTCAAGGCTTCATAAGGCGATATCCGAACACCGAAACGGTAGATCAAACACTACCTCCACAGTGAGACAACAATCCCCAACGACACCTCAAATCCACGACCGCCCGGTGGCGAATGCGATTCCGAGACTCACCGAAGTTCTTAACCCCGCCTCGTAAACTTTTAGAAGACGAAAAATAGCTACAACTCCGGGCTTCACTGTCGACATAAGGTGAAGGTAGGCACCCAGCCTTACAACCTTTCCGATAAAACAATACCGCGAGTAAACGATCTTTGCTAAGACAAGATTACCGACTCTCGGTCCGATCATCGTCGAACGATCCACGAACTCAGACGGGTTAATCAATACGGGCCTAACACCCTCGCGACTTACCACGCGCGACCACCACAAACCGAATTCCACCACTAAACCTCGCCGCTGGTCGACCTAACGCGGCCTCAACCCGACCCGCAACGCCGCATCATACTAGCCTCCCAACCTAACAATCTCACTAATCACGCTACGAAACCCAGCGGCCTTCTTAGCTCAACTACCCTCTTTCATTCCACACTACTAGGACCTGTCCCAACATAACTCACGCACCATGCACCCGATAAGGGTCAAACATAACACTACACCTTTTTCCTCGAGACGGCCTCACCTCTGGTCTCTACGATAAAGCTCTAAGGCTCACACTTTCTATCCCCAAAATCTTACCTTGCTAAACAACCATGATTTCAAATTACAACTAACACACCGCTATCGTAACATAGCACCTCAGGTATACTCACCTTATCACCTATACAAAACTCTAGGTTAAGGATAGATCTATATCTACCGCTTCACTCCTTAGTCGTCGACCAAACCCGCCTGTAGGCGATACCGAGTGGAGACGACAAACTACCCACCGATCCTCAAGGCTAAGTCCTCCTACAAGCGACACTCGACACTGCACTCGACGGCCATGTGTACAACAAGTATTAACCTAAAAGATGACATTCCCGGATGACGCTCACACATCGCGAACGGAAGCCCGAGTTCTCGACCAACTCCTCGCACACCCCGAACGCCCCGGAATTTGTAGAAGCACCACTCAGACCGCGAGGTGCATATCTAACTGGCAGGCGACTACCAAAGTTACCAAAGGACCTTGCCGCCTCGCCTCTTCTACTCGCCCTTCAACCCGCCGATCTCTACATCGCCTCGGCCACGCGATAAGCTCCGCATACGTCATGCTCAAGCCTAATCAAGAATTATTCTTGCACAACCTCTTATGTATAGTCCTCAAGACTCGCAGACATCGGTATACTCCGTAGCTAAATCTATAGCTAGTAAATGTGGTTACCTCTTTGCAATCTATATTCACCGCTCCTTGCCGTAATCAAGCGTTCAAATATCATGGTCGCAGAGGAATCGCCGCCGGCAAACTCACGGCTGAGCGACGCCGCAGAACTCCCCGAACGAAGCACCACCTGGCGAAGATTGGGCCTGCGCCTCGTGACTCTCAGACTAACTCGCAGCCTCTGGCCGCTTTGCGCTCCCGCCTGCCACTACGCGAGGCATAACGAGCAAGGAAAGAAATACGCTCAGAGGATCCAACTTACAACACCTCTAAGGCACGATCTCAGAGTGAGAAGAATAGAAACTAACCTAAATATCATATAGCCTCCTCGACATCGCGTGGTGCACAACACACCGATAATCAAGCACTTCATCGATACGGCTCAGACACTTTCCGAGGATTAATCGCTTCGATACCACTTTGTCACGACTAAATCGCCCGGATCGTGCCTTACCCCGCACCCTAGTGACACAACATCGTAGTAATCATGAACATAAAACACATACATGAAACATGTAAGTACAAAACAAGAACTGAGAAACTTGCTTCTTCAAGCATATATAAATAATAACTTTACAAATGAATAATTTTAACTTTTTACAAACCCCGCCCACAATAAGATTACATGTACTTCTAAGAATGATACGACAACAATGGCGACAGGCCCCGCCAAACCCCGAATGTAAACACTTACGACAATATGGACTATACCATCGATAAGCCTCCGAGAAACGGAGCTTCCCAAACGTAAATCGCGGACTGTGAGCTAGATCAACGATCGCGTACTTCAACTCGCAGCATGAACGCAGCTCCGGGCGAGGTCAAGATAACAAATTTGTATGTGAAATCAAATACATATCAGAAATGAAATCATAGCAACATATAAAGCAGGAGACATACGTATGATAACCAAACTACGCATAACAAAGCAAATATGTCAAGTCGTGACTCACGCCTCAAGTCATCACTAAGTATAACAACGGGTCTCGTGCCCACAACATCAATCATGCCTGGATACCTTTCCTCACCGCCATTTATGATATAAAAGCACCAAGGAACACACTCAACACCGTGTCCCACCGTGTCATAATAAAATCAGACGGTAAGTACGGCGCATAGCCGACTACTAAAACCCACAGCATCAACAAGGCCGCGAATCAGATTACAAGATCTCGTCTTGACCGCCACATGATCAAAGCCGCCACTTGCCCGCAGATTAATGTACGCTGCCTAACTCCTCGAACTCCCGCACCCGCATAGGCCAATCTCATCGCCCGCACGCAGGCATTCTCGCATCGAGGGTAGCTACTCTCGCATCGCCCCGACTTCGCACCGCATGGCCACAAGGACCGCATGCCCATAAAGGACGACACTAACTCGAACTCTCAGAGTTCCGCAGATAGCCCCGACTGCATTTAGGTATTCTCGAATCATGTGTCCATCGACTACCGAAGTCTACCCCGCATCGGAGGCGCTTAACTCTAATCATCTCAAGAGATGAATGCCACAATACTATCATAACGACCGATAGTTAATAAGCACAATCAAGGGAAACCCTTCACACAAACATCACAAGATACTAACACACGTAGATCCCAACACGCTTACTTATCAACGCAATCAAGAAAGTATTACAAGGCTATCACAAACCAATACAATCAAGTTGTTCACACAAGGTACCTTCTACTATATGATTAACAAAATCGGTTTTTATCCCCAAAGTACTTCATACATCAACTCTTTAAAAGATACGCATTTTCTACAACGTCACACAATACCCGTAGTATAAAATAGAGCGACTATCCTTTAAAGTAAATCAATTACTTCTCTTTGTAAAATCAAGTAGCAACATTCTTTCCAATGATCAAGTTTGCCTAATTTCCAATGTTCAAGTTTCTCATTTTAGAAAGGTTTCAGAGTTCATAGTCTTATTCATTTGAGAATATAATTCTCCTTAAAACTATCTGAGAAACATAAGTCTTATATGAGTAGGATATTCTTGCTTATAACAATCTTATTACAAAGCAGCCATGATCTAGAAATATCATTTTGTCTCATCTTAGCTTCTATGCAGATGGAAGTTTCTACCGGTTTTAATAATACTTAATTAGTCAAAACATTTCCTTTTATTAACGCCGCAGTTGGTTTGTCGATACACATTCCGATTTCCAAATCAAGAAACATTCTTAAGCCGCTATACCTAACTTCCCATAAAGCTAGTATAACTCTTAAGTTTTTCAAAACCAAGTATATTACTTCTTCTTCAAAATGATTCAAAATCTTTGAAATACTTCAAGTTCTTTATTAACACATAACAAGCCGCTTATAGTTCAAATCGCTACCTTTTAAAACCACATGTATTTTCTACCGACATAAAGTCGTTATAACCAACTTCCCATAAAGCCGTTATAACACTTTATGCTTTAAACCACTCAAACACATTTAGCACATGACGCTCACCGCATCACATAGTTCACATATCACGCTGTAAGAGATAGGAAGAGGTTCACATACCCGCGACGAGCATCGACTAACAGCAAACGCCCAAGTACTTCCAACCGCTTGGCCACCCTTGCCACGGATCGCGCCACACGTAGTACTTCAACCTATAAGGCCACAAGGCGCTTATTAGTGTCTAGATCCCTTCAGAGCACATTCTACGTAAAATTCGCAAAGACTCTCCCCGCAACAACAGAAATCTCCTCCTCTATCGAGGCCGCCACTGCCAACCAGTGGGTTATATAACTAACCCTAACTGCACAATTCTACTCCACTACTACTACACAAGTCTACCGTAATACAACCCTACGTGGATTACACTCAAGATTCTTCTTTAAATTCAGCTTAAGTCGCAAGACATCGCTGATAATTCACGCTCACTTCTATATATAGTATACTTCAACTATATATTCTACAATATGTAATTTCCAATTACAATAGAGGACAAGATATTTACCTCAATAAGCCCATAATTATCCAAGCATAAAGTCGATCCCTGGCAATCGCTTAGTCTAACTCCGAGCGCCCAACCCGCTCTAAACCATCCTTAGAAGTTCTAACCAACTTCTACACAATACTCCAACTGACTACGAGATTTTCCTAGTGGTTTCTGCCAGGACTGACGGTAAGTATAATAGTATTTCTGGCTTTTCAGATAGTATAACCTTAGAATGCAACAAGGTATATGGCTAAGGTAATTGGGCATTATAACAATACTTTGAGAGTATTTCTACACCACTAAGTGGGGTAACGAGAACAATCACCTCAAAAGGCAGTGGGTGTGCCACTGGAATTACTTGGTAACACCCTATGCAGTGTGTGCCTCGGGCCGGCCACTGGGAGGAGCACCCTCTCTACCACTAGGCCTCACGGAAGTGGAGGGGAAAGCTCACGGCCAGAGCACAAGAAAAGGAGGAAGGCTTTCAAGACTTGGTGATTTTGAACGGATGAAGTCTCTGCAGTGGTATTTATAGCAAAACCAAAGGCCAACCAACGGCCAAGATCAAGCCACGCAAGGCAAGTGTAAGGCCAAGATCAGCCATGTGCACCCTAACCCTACTCCACAAAACACTCCACAAACAAGGCACAATTCAAGGCCATAAAGTTGGTCCATTTCGCCAAGTGGTTGCCGCCTTGTTTCCAATGCAGGTGACATACGCCACCCTCCCGTTGGTCAAAAATGTTTCGCCTGAAAAATCCGCAAAATTAAAAATGGCATAGCCGAAATTCCCTACGAAAGTCGTGGAAAACGCTTGCCGAAAACGACTCAAAACGTGTGTCAGGAACAAAATTAATTCGCCAAGCCTTAGTACAAGTTTCAAATTTTCTACGCACGCCCCACGCATATACCTGAAATACGCAGGTATAACAACATGTTACAGATGATCGGGTTGATATGTTGGCTTCAATTAGAATGGTTATCAGAAATGTTTCAATAACCTAATCATGAATTCGCCTCGTTCATTTGAGAATTTCATCAGGAACTTCATTACGAACGAGACCAAGGAAAGTCTTCCAAAGCTTCACAACACGTCAAGACCTTTCAATCATCTACCCTAAAGGTAAAGTCAGGCTTATGGTGCGCTTCATCTAGCAAGTTCAAACCCGCGGTAAGAACATGTATGGCATGGTAAGGCGCTTGTTGCACCTACGCTTGAAACCTGTATGAGGTATTCGTAAGGCAAAGGTAGGGATGTCCCTCAACTACAAATGCTATGGCACTGGAAGAGGCACAACTCTATGAGGCAACATTGTCACGACCGACTCGACAGGATCGGTGCCCTACCGCACCCTTCTATTCATACAACACAATAAATCAAGAAGATAAATAACACTTTTAAAAATTAAGCGCTGCCGATAAGGCCGCCATAATATAAAATTTACCCAGTGGTCTACACTGCTTAACAATGTAAAAACAACTCTAGCCACCCAAATTGGCGTATTTAATACATGCACTCTAAGATTTGGACTAATGCTATGACGACTAGCCCCATTGCACTTCAATATACATAACTACGATGACAAGCTCCAATATCGAGCCATCTCAAAATCAACAGATCCTAAGTCATGATCCACAATCGTACCTAAACTCATGGACATGAACGCAGCTTTCGGCTGGGTCGCATAACAAAAATTAATATGGAACTAAAATAAGGTACAAGAACAAATCATAATCAGATAAAAGAAAGACAGGGGCAAGTATAAAAGGGTAAATACAGATCCTACCGTGTCATTTCCATCTCGTGAACTTAATCGTGACATTATTATCTTTTCCCATTTTTCCATAAGAGTATAGTCAAATTCTACGCATATACTTAAGAAAACTCACTGTTCATGTACATATAACTTACGATTCAGATAACCTAATCCGCCCTTTACGGAGGAACGCTTATACCGCTTACCAACTGGGACGCGATAGAGTCACATAAGTCCGCCCATAAAGGTATACCGCCTACCAACTGGGACGCGATAAAATCACATAAGTCCGCCATAAAGGTATACGCATAAAAATAGAAGGCTCATGATCAAAGAGGCTACCCGCCCGCAGATCATTAAGCAATCCTACTCGGGACTATTTCACCCGCATAGTCCCGGACCCGCATGAGGTATTCTTCAGCCACGAAACTCTGCCCGTGATCGTGCCTTACCCGCACCCTAGTGATACAACATCGAGAAAATCAGAAATAAAACATAAACATGAAACAAGAGATATGATAAATAAACAAAGCAACCAAAATGCCTTTCAGACACATACATAAAACTCAACAGCTTATCCTGCTTACAACTCGCCCACAACAGATTACACTTAAGAATGTAACAACATCTATGACGGACAGGCCCCGCCATACCCCAATGTACAAGTACCTACAATGACAGGGACTATACTAAAAGTTACCTCCGAGGAATCGAGCTTCCAACGAATCGCAATCCTACGAGCGAGGATCAACAATCGCGTACTCTACCATGCAGATGAACGCACTCGGGCGAGGTCAGCATAACAGTACCAAGTATGTGAAATCGAAATACCGAATGAAATCACATTTCATCATTTTATAAAACCATTTCGTAATAAGTAAACAATTATAAGCCGGGCAAGGGACACATATCCCTGCACAATCACTCACACATAACTACGGGTCTCACGCCCATAATATCACCTACGCTCGTGAACTCATTCTCATCACGGCAAGATACGATGTAAAACAACACCTATATGTGAACTCAACACTAGATCCGCTCAAGGCTATCAAAACCGACGCCAAGTAATAGCCAACTACCACCCAAAAGCTAGTCATATCCTATCACGTGCGTACTAAGCCAACTACTACCCAAAAGCTAGCCACGCAATCGCCGAGGCAAGATCTTGGTTAACGACAATAGCCTACCGCCTCACAAGATATGACCGAGGCAAGTATCTTGTTATCTACTAGCGTCCATGGACTAACAACCCGAACTCACAACGACCGCACGCCCCAAGATCTCACCTCGGAAGTCATGCCATGAAACCATCCTATCGACGACGCCGCGACCATCCATCGTGGTCGCATGTCCAAACGAAATCAATCGATACCGCCCTCCTGCAGAGTCACCAGCATGTAAACAACTACCAATAATACTCAAAGTGGACGATACCGACCACCCAACGCCGTGATGCTCCAATCAATCAATCAGATAGCCGCCTCCCTGCAGTCACTAAAGATATCAACAAAACACTTGCACATCAAAGACTATCACAACAAGATAAAAAGTTTAACATACATTCATTTTAATCAACAATCCAAGTTTCAAACCCAAAATACTACATACTTTCATTCTTTCAAAAGACCTCTTTACGTAAAAGCCATACGATATTAATACTGTAGATATAAAGAAAACACGCTTTACTTTTAAAACCAAATTACTTCACCTTCAGAAAATCTTTACAAGGCTTTTAAAATCAAGTACTCTATACTTTTAAACCAAGTGCTTTTCTTTAGAACAACATCAAGTATACTTTTAAAACCCAATTAACTTACTCTTTCAAAACAAGTAACCTATACTTAAATCAAGTTACTTCTCCTTTTCCAAAACAAGTCGTTATAAGTCAAGTCTCTTATCTTTCAAGATCAAGTCTCTAACTTTCAAAATCAAGTCGCTTTTATCACAAACTAAATCTTTCTTTTATCTTCATAAAGTCGTTATAACTAACTTCCCATAAAGCCATTATAACACTTTATGTTTTAAACAAACAAAATTATTTCACACACGCACGCCTACCGTATCATATAGTTCACAACAATCATGCTCAAGAGTATAGAAGAATCACATACCTTTTAGCTTAAACTACAAGCCAAGCCAAGTATGCCAAGATCCACCTATAAAGGCCACAATATATCTATCAATCTCTAGTTCTTTCAGAGAATATTCTAAATACAAGATTCCTTATTCTACGTAAAATTCGCAAAGACCTCCCCGCTATCACATAAATCCTCCTCCTATCAAGGCCCGCCACTGTGCCAACAACTCCTGTGGCTTTACATCGCCTAACCTGGACGTGTTCAAATCGCTCACAATAATATCAGCAAGTCTACTGTAAGTACAATCCAATGTAAATACAGCCAATTCTATCAACCTTCTTTCCTCATATAATATACTCAAGTATAACTACTACAACATGTAATATCCAATTACAATAGTGGACATAGATCATTACCTCGATAAGCCCAAAATTTATCCAAGTTTATAAGTCGATCCCGAGAAACGCTTAGCTCCAACTCCACGCCCAACCCGCCTCCAAGCATTCTTAGAAGTTTCTAAACAACTTCTAAATACTTCCACCAAGCTAGAAGATTTTTCAGTGGTTTCACTTTACTACTATCGAATAAAGTAGTATTTCCTACCCTAGTATTGAAATAACTTAGAATACTACTAGGATACTAGGCCAAGGTATTTAGGGATTATACAACAATACACAAAGTATTTCTACACAAGTGGGAGGTGGACGAACACAACACAAAGTGGAAGTGATATTTTTGCTTTGGAAGACTTCAAGCGCTGGATGAATTACTCTTCAACCTGGGGGTATTTATGTAGGTTTCGCTAAGATCAAGGTAAGTGTAGGGTCAAGATCGGGCCATGTGCGTGTGGGTCCCACCACACCACATGGCCAACGAATTGCTAGACAGTGGCTCGCCACTGTCTCCACCATTTCGCCACGTGCCACACTGGGGTGACACGTGTCGCCCCGACTGGCTCCAAAATATTTCGCCTTCCAAAATATCCAAAATACCAAAATCTCAAACAAAGCGCTCTACAAAATCAGAAATTTCTCCCGGGCCCCACGTGACCATTTCCAAAATAAAATCTCATAATTCTAAAATAATCCAAGAAGTCCAATACCAAACTGGGAATCCAATTCCCATTAACGAACCTTTTCTTCACAAAACCTAAACTTTTCCGCCAAAAATCACATCTTCCTTTCTTTCCAAAATTTTGTCGATTCTCGCACGCACGCCCTCACATACATACTCGGAATTACTGGTATAAAATTTCTTAGAAACATTCGCCCCGAATGTTCCTTCTAAGCCTCCAAACATATACGCGCCAAGATAGTCTCCACCACTATACTTACAAAACCGATCACGCCACCCATGGCCGTAATATAACATGGCGCAAAACTCAAATCCAAAACCAACGAGGAAATCATTTCTAATCTCACAACAAATCCCACTAGCTTCAATTTACTCTAAGGCCTATCTCCGCCTTCACGATCCGATTCTCGTCGAACGATCCACGAACCCGCACGATGGTTACCTAAACTGGGCCTAGCACCCTCGTGACTTATCACAAAGTCGATCACCACAAATGACCCTACCCTCAACCGGCCGCGTCGACACACAACCTTGCCTCAACCCGACCCATTTATCACACAAGCTCTGCTCTCGATCCTAACAATCTCACTAATCAAGTCACGAAACCTAGTGGTCTTCTTTAGCTCAACTACCCTCTTATAACTAACCATGTTTTCTAATCACAACAACATAATGCTATCGTAACATAACAATTAAAATATACTCATCTTAACACAAACGATACTAGTCTCTGTAGGGTCATGATATACCGATATCAAAAGAATAGGCGTTTCAAGCGACCGCTGAACTGGAACTTCACCACGACCCGCTCGCTCGCCAGATATTTAACACCCCGCCTAGCTATCGGGCGCAGAACCCGCAATGCATCCCGGCGCCGAAGTCTCAACATCCACGCTACCGTAGGACAATTTTCGCAAATGGCCCCGTGGCTACATGTAAAACAAGTCCTTCGACACTTCGAACGGGGTTTACCACATCAAGCCACTTAGGTCTGGTGGCTTCATCCGCCAAGACCCCAACTCCTCGAAACTCAACCCTCGAGCCCTCGACCGCTTCCTCAATACTGAGGCCTCAAGACCGTAGAGGACTACACTGCATCGGGCGACGGCGTATAACTAGTCTCGCCGCCGCGGTCCGCCTTGAAAGTCACCAAAGCGACTCGCCCCGACCTTCTTCTCGCCGGGTATTGAAAATTGCCGGCCTCCGTGCCTCACACCCTAGCGCATGAAGCTCGCATGCGGCAATGTCCATGCCCTACCAAGCGATACACCAACAAGACTCGCCAAGTAGTCATCAAACCCTCGTGACGTAGCTGCACTCGCCCTCCATATTAGCTACTAACGCAGGGACATATCGAGCCAACGAAGTCGAACTTCTACGCTGTACTCGAACCGCAAGGCCCCTCGCTCTCAAAGATCGTAAACTCGCCCGCGCCCTCTCATCCGCGAGGTAAAAATGGTCGAAATGCCTCCGAGAACTCGCCCCAAATACCGGAGGCGCATGCTCCCCGACACTCCACGATCAAACTGCCGATCGCGGTATCACGCAATGACGCGAACCGAAATCACTGACTCGGTCTCCAAGCCTTGATCACTGCACGATCCTTCTATAATCGACGATGAACTCGCGATCATCCTCGTGCCTCACCCGTAACTCGCGGATACAACTCGTAAAATCCCGTAGCCTCAAACTATCCGGACCGCGAACTACGGGCTACCGAATCGAATCACAGATTCACTATCTCGTGTTCGCCACGATCTCGCCAAGAATCGCCATCTCCTTGTAACCCATCTCTCCGCTTCCAGCCGGGACCGAGGCTCAGTACCGCGGTCTCGTAGCCACCGCTGCGCTCTAAACTCGCTGGGCCGGGCGCTACAAAACTCGCTGCCTCAAGCACTATTCGTAATCGACGCTCGCGCTCGCATTCTCTCAGATCCTACTAGCAGCCCCACGGCCGCTTTGCCCTTCTCGCCCGGCCGCTGGCGCGAGGCATAATCGCGTAAAAGAATACGCTGTAAGGAGTCCAACTTACAACACCACTCTAAGGCACGATCTCAGAGTGAGAAAATGGAAACTAATCCTAAATGTCTCGTAGCCTCGACATAGATGGGCGCACAACACACCGATAATCAAGACTCTACTAGACACGGTTCAGACACTTTCCGAGATTAATCGCTCGATACCACTTTTGTCACGACTAACCTGCCCGTGGATCGTGCCTTACCCCGCACCCTAGTGATACAACATCGAGAAAATCAACGAAATAAAACATAAACATGAAACAAGAGATATGATAAATAAACAGCAACCAAAATAGCCGCCTTCAGACACATACATAAAAACCCGAACGCTTATCCTTTTTACAAACTCGCCACAATAGTACTTCATGCACTTAAGAATGTAATAACATCTATGACGACAGTGGCCCCGCCATACCTCGAATGTACAAGTACCTACAATGACAGGACTATACTAAAAGATAAGCCTCCGAGGAACGGAGCTTCCTAACGCCGAATCGCGATCCTATGAGCGAGGATCAACCGTGTACTCTACCGCGCAGATGAACGCACTTCGGGCGAGGTCAAGATAACATGCACTAAGTATGTGAAACTCAAAATACAGAATGAAATCACATTTCATCATTTTATAAAACTATTTCGCAATAAGTAAACAAGCAGGCCGCAAGGACACATATCCTCGTAATAATCACTACACATAACATGAGTCTCACGCCCATAATATCACTCACGCCCGTGGAACTCATTCTCATCGCGGCAAGACATGATGTAAAACAACACCTATATGTGAACTCAACACTGTGATCCTCGCCTGTCATCAAAACCGACGCCAAGTAATAGCCAACTACCACCCAAAAGCTAGTCATATCCCATCACTGCAAGGTACTAAGCCAACTACTACCCAAAAGCTAGCCACGAATCGGCCGAGGCAAGTATCTTGGTTAACGCATAACAGCCTACCGCCTCACAAGATAAGATCGAGGCAAGTATCTTAAGCTATCTACCGCAGGCTACCGCATACACGAAATGACCGCAACAAGTATCTAAAGCGCTCAACCACACGCATAAATCAAGCCCGCGATCGCCACACCGCGCAAGCTTCATGGATTAGCGTCCATGGACTAACAACCTGAACTCACAATGACCGCATGCCCCGATCTCACTCTAAGTCATGGCCATGAAACCATCCTATCGACGATGCTCGTACCATCCATCGTGTCGCATGTCCAAAGGAAATCAATCGATAGCCGCCCTCCTGCAGAGTCACTGGCAGCATAAACAACTGGGCCAATACTCAAAGTGGACGATACTCGGGACCACCCAACGCCAAGATGTCCAATCAATCAACCGATAGCCGACCTCCTGCAGAGTCACTAAAGATATCAACAAAACACTTGCACATCAAAGACTATCACAACAAGCATAGCAAGTTCAACATACATTCTTTTTAATCAACAATCCGGTTTCAAACCCAAAATACTACATACTTTCATTCTTTCAAAAGACCTCTTTTACGTAAAGCCACATACGATACTAATACTGTAGTATATAAAGAAAACACGCTTTACTTTTAAAACCAAATTACTTCACCTTCAGAAAATCTTTACAATGCTTTTAAAATCAAGTACTCTATACTTTTTAAACCAAGTGCTTTTCTTTAGAACAACATCAAGTATACTCTTTTAAAACCCAATTAACTTACTCTTTCAAAACAAGTAACCTATACTTAAATCAAGTTACTTCTCCTTTCCAAAACAAGTCGTTATAAGTCAAGTCTCTTATCTTTCAAGATCAAGTCTCTAACTTTCAAAATCAAGTCGCTTACTCACAAACCAAATCTTTCTTTTATCTTCATAAAGTCGTTATAACTAACTTACCATAAAGTCATTATAACACTTTATGTTTTAAACAAACAAAATTCATTTCACACACGTACGTCTACCGTACTATATAGTTCACAACAATCATGCTCAAGAGTATAGGAAGAATCACATACCTTTTTTGCTTAAACCACAAGCCAAGTCAAGTACGCCGAGAAGATCCACCTATAAAGGCCACAATATATCTATCAATCTCTAGTTATTTTCAGAGAATATTCTAAATACAAGATTCCTTATTCTACAGAAAATTCGGCAGCACCTCCCCCCCCGCTATCACATAAATCCTCCTCCACTATCAAGGCCCGCTACCAGGCCAACAACTCCCAAGGGCTTTATACGTCTAACCGGACGTGTTCAAATCTACTTCACAATAATACTGCACAAGTCTACTGTAAGTACAGTTCAATGTAAATACAGTTCAATTCTATCAACCTTCTTTCCTCATATAATATACTCAAGTATAACTACTACAACATGTAATATCCAATTATAATAGGGGGACATAGATCATTACCTCGATAAGCCCAAAATTTATTCAAGTTTATAAGTCGATCCTGAGTAACGCTTATGTCACGACATCACCCTTCGGCCATGATCGTGTCCTACCGGCACCCTGCTCGTATACATCGAGAATAGCAATGAACATACACAACATAAACATACGTGTAAACAATATAATAACACAAAGCAGCCGATATGCCGCTTTCCATAATATAAACAAAGTCAAAAGTACAACTTTACAACTCGCCTTATAGCCCAACCACATACATGTGAATACAAACCTCTAGACAATAATAATAAGTGATGGTTCCCGCCATACCCCAATGTACATAAATCTACAACATCGTGGAAAGATCAGACTAAAAGAAAGACAAGCCTCCAGAACGGAGCTCGACGCCGATAAGCGATCCAAGAGCTGGATCTCTACCGCTACCCTTCCTCACATTTAACGCACTTCTGAGAAGGGTCAAGACACACATGTACTAAGTATGTAAACCGAAAGCATCAGAATTACATTAAGTTTAAAACAAAGCCGAGACATGTATGATAACAAAATTACAAAGACACAAGGCCTTACTAACAATGAGAATAAATCAAGAGAGATGCATAACATCACAATAGCAAGCCTCATAATCAAATCACGGGTAGTGAACCCATAAAAACAGTGGTATAACGCCTGGGTTCTTGCCCTCATTTATACTCTACCCCGGAGCAGTGGTATAACGCCTGGGTTTGCCTCATTTATACTCTTACCTCAAGAGATAGTAACGCAGTGGTATAACGCCTCGGCTTACCTCATTTATACTCTTATCCCGAGTAGGTGGTATAGCTGCCTGGGTTTGCCCTCACCGATACTCTTACCCTATCTAAAACCGGTCATACAATAATTAAACAAGTTAGCAATCCCCTAACTTCTTATTAGTCTTATTCATCTACACTCTCATTTTAGTTTACTTAAGGCACTATCATGTCTTTTATAAGAATCTGAATTTAACCCAAAGTACCATGATTTCTACTCTTTAAAAACAAATGACTCTTTTTAGTAGAAAGCTTCCAAGACACTATTAACCATAGTATCAAGTCCAAATTACATTTCAAGGCAAGTCGCAATACCTTTAGAATTAAAGTAGGTTTCAAATCAAGTTGACTCCTTTTCTTATTAAAACCTTAGGCAATTGATACCTTAAAATCAATTTGCCTTTCATTAACACAAGCCATTTACCTTTGCATAAAGTCAATATAACCAACTCCCATAAAGTCGTTATATTCACTTTATACCTTAGTCAAGCACATTTTCCTATCCAAGGACTTATACGATTAAAACGCACACAAGATCACATACTTTAAATCCCTTCAAGTCCCTTTAACTTTACTAAGACTTAAGACATCCTTAATATTTTCAAATACAGTTAACTTCCTAACTCACCCATTGGCATTTTATAAGGCTAGTATGGAATGTCAAAGTCTTGTACGCTCACCGCACTAATATACGCTAAACTAGTCATGCCTAAAAGATAGGAAAGTTCTACATACCTCGTCTGGTCAAACCACTTGCCTAGTACAAAGTCCCGCCTGTAGTATGTCAACCTATAATATTCACAACACGCCTATTAAAGCCTTACTTCAATCGTAGAATATTATAAGTGTTAAGTCTCTATATTCTACTTAAAATCTGATAAAGACCTCCTTTGTTTTTACTCACTTTGCCACCTTTTCAAGGCCAAATACAATAACCAAACAAATTTCCAATTGGCTCACAATTATATGTATGTAGTCCAATGCAAACGAATAACCAAACACCCAATTGGCTCACAATTATATAGAAGGTAGTCCAATACAAATGAATAACCAAACACCCAATTGGCTCACAATTATATGTATGTAGTCCAATGCAAATGAATAACCAAACAGTTCAATTGGCTCACAATTTGTATGTAGTCCAATACAAATGAATAACAAACTAATACAAACTACAAGTCCAAATTCGCCACCTTGAGTTCAATAATACTAATTTTATCCAATTTCCATTTCAATCCAAATTGGTAGCATAATATGATATCAAGTCGCATTTGGTTATAACTACCATAATCTTCAAGTCAATAACACGCGATATTCTAACAACGATTAAATTGTAATTCAACTTAGTCATGGCTTACATTACATTTCGATTTCCAAGGCTATAATCAATCCATAATCCTTATAACTTCAATATAACAACTTCATGCTCGCAACATACAAAGCTAACAACAACAATATAAATAGTCTTGTAATACTTTCAAAGAACAAGATTATACCTCAATGATTCTTAATCCAACTCCAATCCAAAGTCGCCCTTAGTAGTTTATAGCCCTCCAAGACACTTCAATCCGCTGTTGAGACCCTTAGAACAATATCAACAATTATCCTTCAAATCTCCAAACAAAACCTAGAAAGACCATTAGGTTTTCGCTTATGACTAACCCGTAAACAATCTTTTTCCAAGATTTTTCTATTGAGACGTGTTTACAATACACCTAAGAACCTTCGTTTAAAGTGGGAGTTGAATGAACAAGAAACGAATTTTTTTCCTTCTTCCTCAGAGTGAAACCCAGAGCCCTCTAAGTGTAGTCTTCAATTTTTGTGAAATATTTTCTAAGTGTTAATCTCCCTCTCTACTAGTATTATATAGTGAATTCGATGGTCAAGATATACACAAACGCGAGGCTTGATGTGGTCTTACAAAAGATCAAGACTTATCGACCTTTGACTTAGTCAAATTTCTCACGTTACATGTTGCAAAGACTTGTCTTGCAACAAAGGTCCAACGACCCTCTTGCCCTCGCACATTTCACCAAGGCATCACATATAGGGGGTGAAACGTGTCGCCTCCCATTCACACAATAATACATTTTCCGACAATTCCACAATTTCCGATAAATTTTTACAAGCCTCAAATCTTAACATTCATGAGTTCTTATATACGCTCTAAAACATGTCCCGCAATTACGGTGTAACATTCTTCCCCTTAGAAACATTCGTCCCGAATGTTCTTTCTGAGTCAAACATAATTAACGCATAGTTTCCTTTTCACAACCCCGACACATCAATATCGCCACACATGGCCACATAATAGCATTTAGGCAAAAGAGATACTTCAATTTAAAACTCGACAAGTAAGTGGAAGATGAATTACTCAAGGTATAGAATAAGCGAGGATACTTCTCAACATGTCTTCCTCCGCCTCCCAAGTCATCTCTCTGCTATCATTCCTCCACAGACTTGACGGAAGCTACATCCTTGGTCCGGCAGCTCGACCGGGCGATCGAGTATAGCTATGGACTCTCCTCATACGATAACCCTCTCACACTGACCTCACTAGTAGGAAAATTTCGCCGATCTCCTATACACTTCCGCAACATAGAAACATGGAAGACCGGATGTACCGCCTAACTCGATGGCGATCCAACTCATAAGCAACCCGACCCACTTACTGACGACTGGTAGGCCCAATATACATTGGAAGTTTCTTCATCGAATCTCATCACACCCTACACGGG
Source organism: Przewalskia tangutica (assembly GCA_029844215.1). Lineage (NCBI taxonomy): Eukaryota > Viridiplantae > Streptophyta > Magnoliopsida > Solanales > Solanaceae > Przewalskia > Przewalskia tangutica. The sequence continues at coordinate 24,517 of JAQGDG010000432.1, forward strand.
CGACACCTTCAAGAAGACCCAACCGCCACCAAACTCCATGCCGACGCCGATTATCCGCATATGACTTCTCGCCGACTGAAGCCGCATAGCCTCTCGATAAGCTTCACCTTATCCACACCGTATCAAGTCCGCTAACTAATCGCACTCGCCCACGCCGAACCAACTAATCGGCGACTACATTTCCGCCATACAAAGCCTCAGATGGCGCCATCCAGAGCATCGGAATGATAGCCGTTGTTATAAGCAACCCACAAGAGGCAAATGATCCTCCCAAATACCATCGAATCAATCACGCAGCTCGCAGTATCTCGTTGTCCGATAGTACGCCCGCCGCCTACCCGAGGACGAAATGTCAGATCGAGATTCACCTATGTCTCTAAACCTTCCGAAAGACCTCCGGTTAGCCAGAATCGGGCTCTCTATCCGATATAATCGACACCGACACCGCGCACTCACAATCTCTCCGATGTACACCGCATAGTCTCACCAAAACGCTGCCCCGATCGGAAGGAAATGGGCTGATTTCACAAGATGTCAACACAATCTAAATGGAGTCGCATTTCCTCCGAGTACGAGGTAACCTCAGAATAAAGTCCATGTTGATCATCTCCCACTTCCAAGTCTAATCTCAATAGATCGCAATAATCCATCGGCTCTCGTGCTCGACCTAACTCGCCGGGCAATTAGGACATCAGGCAACAAAACTCGCCACGCCTCTTCGTGCCATCCCACCAATACAAACATCCGAGGTCATGGTACATTTTGGTCGCACTCGATTTAATAGAATATCGAGCACCGCAGGCTTCCCTAATCGACGAAGTCCTCGACATCGGAACACACAACCGCCTCAAATCTCAAAGACTCATCGACGCCACTCGAATAGACTTTTCTCCCAAGAGTCGTGATCTCGATATCGCATCAACACTGGTCTCAAACCGCCGATCTTCACCTCATCAACGATGGAAGACTCGCAACCTCACGAACCCATACCCCACTAACGCTTCAGACGATCAATCGAACCCCAAGGCTCGATAATCGTGGATTCGACGACCATGTCCCCGCCTCTCTGGCCGTACTGACAGCTCCCCATCGATCTACGACTCAAGGCATCAAGAATTACGCTGCCTTCCCGATGGTAGAGAATATCAACATCATAATCTTTCAAAGAACTCTAACCACCGCCCCTGCCTCAGTTCACTCCTCTCGCTCAAGATATACCTGAGGCTCTCGTGGTCTGATAAATATCCACACGAACCCTGCATAAATAAGGTTCCAAATCTTCAAGGTACGAATAACTGCGCCAACTCTAAGTCGCTGGTAGGGTAATTCCTCTCATGCTTCCAGAATCGCCGAAGCATAGGCTATAACCTGCTGCATCGCATCAAAACACACCCTAACCCGATACCAGAGGCATCACAATAGATCACGCACCGCCTAACCCTCGTGGAGAGTAAGAACCGAGTCAGAGTCAACCTTTCCTTCAAGAACTCGAACCCTTCTCGCAAGCCTCGCCCACTCGAACTTGGCCGCTTCGAGTCACCAGTCAACGGTACAAATCGGCAAACCGCCTACAAACCTACGATAATACCGCCAAATTTCTAAGAAATCGCGCACTTGGCCGAGTAAGAGGTCTCGACCAAGACTTGATCGCTTCAATCTTAGCCGATTCACGCCGAACACCATCACTTCCATAATATGCCCCAGAATGCCATCGAGGCCAACCAAAACTCACACTTGGAGAACTCGCGAATAGCCGCCGGCCCGAGGACCCCAAGTACCGCCTCGTGATCGCATGCCTCGCTCGTCTGCGGAATAAACCAGATGTCATCGATGAACACTATCACGAATGTATCCAAAATGGCTTGAACACCCGCTCATCAAATCCATAAATACCACGAGCGCTGTCAAACCGAAAGACATAACTCCTAACTCATAGTGCGCACGTCCCCGAATGCGCTTTGGGATATCTCGACTCGAACTCAACTCGATGATAACTGCATCGCAGTCTTTCTTTGAGAAACACCTCGCACTCGCAATCGGTCAAACAAATCATCAATCCCGGGAGTGGTATTTATTCTTAATGGTTACCTTATTCACCGCTCAGAGTCAACACACATACGCAGCTGGCCCCATCCTTCTTCTTTACAAACAATACCGGCGCTTCCTGCGGAGATACACTAGGCTCGAGAAGCCTTTCTCCAAAGAAGTCTTTCACCGGGTCCTTCACCTCCTCAACTCAAAGAAAGCATCCTCGTATGGCGAATGGAAATAGTCGAGTGTCCGGCAACGTGTCAATACAAAACTCAATCTCCTCTCGTGAGGGATACCCAAGATCATCCGGGAACACATCCGCAAATTCCTAACCACTGCATCGATCAAGAATCGCACCTCACCAGATTCAAATACCCGCACTGCATGATAGATGCATTCTTTCTCGCACCATCTTCCTAGCCTTGAGGTAAGAAATAAACCTACCCTCTACGACGCCGTCGCTTCTCCACTTGATAATCGCTCGCCAGAAATCGAACCGAACCAACTCGCCTCCTACCAACGCTGGCATAACAAGAAGCCAATCACCATACCCATAATGACATCAAAATCATCTCTAACTCTATCAAGTTCCAAGTGGTCCGACGATCAGAATGAATACCGACAACCTCTATACACCCGCCACCTAACACCGAATCACCCATCGCGTAGCTACCTCAAACGGCTCTATCGACATCGCCTATCTCGATTCTACCTGCATAAGAGGGGACACATAGGACAAGGTAGAACTCGATCTATCAAAGCATAAACATCACACCAAATCGCGAATGTACCGTGACGACGCTGGAAATCTCCGCCCCGGCGGCCACGAATAGATGCGGTTCGAGGACCGCGAACTAGAACCACCACTCGACTCTATCGCGCTCGCCGGCCCGCGATTACCCGCCCGGGCGCATAACTACGTAAGGAGAAGAAGACCAAAGAATCGATCCCGCTGGCATCGTACTCACCCATGCCGCTTCTAGACGGACAATCTTCTTCAAATGGCCCCGCCGCCACACGAGTTAAGCTCCCGGCTCGCGACACTCGCCGCGGAACTTACCGACGAGCACACCGAGGCGCTGTGGTCCCGACGCGACGCCTCGCCTCCCAAATCTCAGAGTCCCGAGCCCTCGACTCGCCCCGATCGACTGGCCGATCGACCTCTGCCGTAAAACCGTGACGAGCACTCGGCCGGGCCGGAATGCTGACTTATTTCGCCGAGGCCGTCCGCCGAATCGCCCCGAGACTGATGTCCTCGCCTCTTGGCCGCTCACAACTGGTCCTCCTTTCTATCCTCTATCCTCGAGCATAGGCTCGCATCCTAGCAATGTCCATACCGAAATAAGAGCCACCCCAAGCATGCTATAATCATACGACGGCCTAGACCCATCACATAACGATGAACTCTATCCGCCTATGCTAGCTACAATAGTATGCGCATGCCGCCATGAGTCAAACCTGCTATACTCCCCGACAGCCTCCTGCTTCGCCTCAAGGTCAAGAATCTGCTTACCCGGCTCTCTCATCTCGTGAGGCAAAAGTGATCCATGAAAGCCTCTCAGAACTCCTCCTAAACACCGGAAGAGCAAGATCACCTCTCGAAGCAACCACGACTCAAACCGGGCCAACGCAATATCGCGCAACCTAGAAGAGGCTAGTGTAATGCACTGCCTCAAGCCCTAAGAACTCGCACGGTCCACAGAGCTGCCGAACGAACTCCCGCGATCCTCATCGCACTAACCATAAAACTCGTGGATGACATCCGTAAAATCCCTAACCCGCAAACCGCCGCCTCTAGCTGGTCGCCGCTTCGCTGGCGCCGCTCGACTACTATATCAAGTCAACAACCGACTGCTCTCGTAGTTCTATACTCGCACTGGCCGGGAACCGAGGGTCCGTACTGTAACCTTCGAGCTACCGCCGCCTTTGGCCTCTAAAACCGCAGCGCGATGAACTCGCCACCCGCCTACTACCTCGTGCATAGTCCGGCTCGAGCCCGTAACCCTCGAGTACCGCTTAGCGCCTCGCCGCTTTGCCCTTCGCCCCGTAGCCTTCCGCGAGGCATAGCTTCATAAGAAGAGGTCGCAGAGTGTTCAACCTAATAAGACACTTCTAATGCACGATCTCGTGAGAGAAGAATGGAAACCAATCCTAAATGTCCCGCATCCTCCGACATAGATGTGGTGCACAACACACCGATAATCAAGACTTACTAGACACGGCCTGAGACACTTTCCGAGGACTAATCGCCTGATACCACTTTTGTCACGACCCGACCCCGGGCCGCGACTGGTGCCCTACCTGGGCACCCTGTTCAGGTATACATCAGAGAATAGCAGTGGAACATACACAATATAAACACATGTGTAAACAATATAACAACACAGCAGCCGATAAGTGCCGCTTCCATAATATAAACAAAGTCAAAAGTACAACTTTACAACTCGCTTATAGCCCAACCACATACGTGAATACAGCACTTAGAATAAATAAGCATGGACAGTGGCTCCGCCATACCCCAATGTACATAAATCTACAACATCGTGGAAAGATCAGACTAAAAGAAAGACAAGCCTCCGAGAACGGAGCTTCCGACGCCCGATAAGCGATCCTAAGAGCGGGATCCGCTACCGCTACTCCTTCCTCGCAAGATGAACGCAAATTTCGAGAAGGGGTCAATACACAATATGTACTAAGTATGTAAACTGAAAGTACATCAGAATTACAATTAAGTTTAAAACAAAGCCGAGACATGTATGATAACAAAATTACAAGACACAGCCTTACTAACAATGAGTAAATCAAGAGAGTACGCATAACATCACAATAGAAGCCTCACAATCAAATCAGGTAGGAACCCATAAAACAGTGGTATAACGCCTGGGGTTCTTGCCTCATTTATACTCTTACCCCGAGCAGTGGTATAACGCCTCGGGTTTGCCCTCATTTATACTCTTACCTCAAGATAGTAACGCACGGTATAACGCCTGGCTTACCCTCATTTATACTCTTATCCCGGAGAAGCGTGGTATAGCTGCTCGGGGTTTGCCCTCACCGATACTCTTACCTTATCTAAAACCGGCCGTCATACAATAATTAAACAAGTTAGCAATCCCCCTAACTTCTTATTAGTCTTATTCATCTACACTCTCATTTTATTTTACTTAAGGCACTATCATGTCTTTTATAAGAATCCGGGAATTTAACCCAAAGTACCACGTACTTCTACTCTTTAAAAACAAATGACTCTTTTAGTAGAAAGCTTCCAAGACACTATTAACCATAGTATCAAGTCCAAATTACATTTCAATGCAAGTCGCAAAACCTTTAGAATTAAAGTAGGTTTCTAAATCAAGTTGACTCTTTCTTATTAAAACCTTAGGCAATTGATACCTTAAAATCAATTTGCCTTCATTAACACAAGCCATTTACCTTGCATAAAGTCAATATAACCAACTCCCCATAAAGTCGTTATATTCACTTTATACCTTAGTCAAGTACATTTTCCTATCCAAGTGACTTATACGATTAAAACGATACAAAGATCACATACTTTAAATCCCTTCAAGTCCCTTAACTTTACTAAGACTTAAGACATCCTTAATATTTTCAAAGATGAGTTAACTTCCTAACTCACCCGCTTGGCATTTTATAAGGCTAGTAAGGAATGTCAAAGTCTCAGACGCCTACTGCACTAATATACGTGAAACTAGTCATGCTCAAAAGATAGGAAAAGTTATACATACCTCGCTTCTGTCAAACCACTTGCCAAGTACAAAGTCCCGCCTGTAGTATGTCAACCCATAATATTCACAATACGCCTATTAAAGCCTTACTTCAATCGTAGAATATTATAAGTGTTAAGTCTCTATATTCTACGGAAAATCGATAAAGACCTCCTTTGTTTTTACTCACTTTTCCACCTTTTTCAAGGCCTAAATAAAATAACAAAACAGCCCCAATTGGCTCACAATTATATAGAATGTAGTCCAATACAAAAGAATAACCAAACAGCCCCAATTGGCTCACAATTATATGTATGTAGTCCAATACAAATGAATAACCAAACAGCCCCAATCGGCTCACAATTATATGTATGTAGTCCAATGCAAATGAATAACCAAACAAATTTCCAATTGGCTCACAATTTGTATGTAGTCCAATACAAATGAATAACAAACTAATACAAACTACAAGTCCAAATTCGCCACCTGAGTTCAACAATACCAATTCTTATCCAATTTCCATTTCAATCCAAATCGTAGCATAATATGATATCAAGTCGCATTTGGTTATAACTACAATAATCTTCAAGTCAATAACATGCGACGATTATAACAACGATTAAATTGTAATTCAACTTAGTCATGGCTTACATTACATTTCGGATTTCCAAGGCTATAATCAATACATAATCCTTATAACTTCAATAAAACAACTTCATGCTCGCAACATACAAAGCTAATAACAACAATATAAATAATCTTGTAATACTTTCAAAGAACAAGATTATACCTCAATGATTCTTAATCCAACTCCAATCCAAGTCGCTTCCTTAGTAGTTTATAGCCCTCCAAGACACTTCAATCCGCTTGCTGAGACTCCTTAGAACAATATCAACAATTATCCTTCAAATCTCCAAACAAAACCTAGAAAGACCATTAGGTTTTCGCTTTATGACTAACCCGTAAACAATCTTTTCCAAGATTTTTCTATTGAGACGTGTTTACAATACACCTAAGAACCTTCGTTTAAAGTGGGGAGTCGAAATGAACAAGAAACTAATTTTTTCCTTCTTCCTTGTAGTGAAACCCAGAGCCTCTAAGTGTAGTCTTCAATTTTTTGAAATATTTTCTAAGTGTTAAGCTCCTCTCTACTAGTATTATATAGTGAATCGATGGTCAAGATATACACAAACGCGTAGGCTCGATGTGGTCTTACAAAAGATCAAGACTTATCGACCTTTCGACTTAGTCAAATTTCTCACGCTACACACGCTGCAAGACTTGTCCGCAACAAAGGTCCAACGACCTCTCGCCCTTGCACATTTCACCAAGGCATCACATGTGTGACACGTGTCGCCTCCCATTCATCACAATAATACATTTTCCGACAATTCCACAATTTCCGATAAATTTTTACAAGCCTCAAATCTTAACATTTGTGAGTTCTTATATACGCTCTAAAACATGTCCTGCAATTACTGGTGTAACATTCTTCCCCTTAGAAACATTCGCCCCGAATGTTCTTTCTGAGTCAAACATAATTAACGCATATAGTTTCCTTTCACAACCCCGACACACCAATATCACACACATGGCCACATAATAGCATTTAGGCAAAAGAGATACTTCAATTTAAAACTCGACAAGTAAGTGGAAGATGAATTACTCAAGGTATAGGAATTGCCAGGATACTTCTCAACATGCCTTCCTCCGCTCCCAAGTCATCTCCTCTGCTATCATTCCTCTACAGACTTCGACTGCTACATCCTCGGTCTGCAGCCGACCGCTATCGAGTATCGCTACGGACTCTCTCATACGATAACCCTCCACACCTGACTCACTAGTAGGAAAATTCTCGCCGGATCTCCGATACACTTCCGCAACATAGAAACATGGAAGACCGGATGTACCGCCTCTAACTCATGGCGCATCCAACTCATAAGCAACCCGACCCACTTACGACGATCCGTAGGCCCAATGTACTGGGCCGAAGCTTCTTCTACCGAATCTCATCACACCTTCATGGGTGACACCTTCAAGACTCCAATCGCCACCAAACTCCAAGGCCGACGCCGATTATCCGCATATGACTTCGCCGACTCGAGGTGCTATCAGCCTCCCGGATAAGCTTCACTTTATCCACACCGCTGCATCAAGTTCGCTAACTAATCGCACTCGCCCACGCCGAACCAACCAATCGGCGATCTACATTTCCGCCATACAAAGCCTCAGATGGCGCCATCTCAGATACTAGAATGGTAGCCGCTGTTATAAGCAAACCCATAAGAGGCAATGATCCTCCCATACCATCGAATCAATCACGCAGCTCGCAGATATCTTCGTTGTTCGATAGTACGCCTCGCCGCCACACCGAGGATGAAATGTCAGACCGAGATTCACCTGTTCCTAAACCCTTCTCGAAAGACTCTGGTTAGCCGTAACCGGCTCCCTATCCGATATAATTGACACCGACACCGCAAGTTCACAATCTCTCGATGTACAATATGGTATACCTTGTCACGACCCAACCTGCCTCTGGATCGTGCCTTACCCTGCACCCAAGTAGACATACATCGTAGTAATCATGAATATAAAGACAATACATGAAACCAAAGGTAATAAGACAAAGAAATAAGAAGACAAAGCAACTAAAACTGCTACCTTTCAGATATATATAAATAGCCACTTTTTCAATACGAATGCTTTAATCCTTTTACAAACCCCGCCACAACAAGATTACATGCACTTAAGAATGATACGACAACAATGGCGGACAGTATTCCGCCAAACCCCTCGAATGTAAACACTTACGACGCATAGGACTATACCACCGATAAGCCTCCGAGAAACGAGCTTCCCAAACGTAAATCGTGGACTCGAGCTAGATCAACGATCGTGTACTCAACTCGCAGCATGAACGCAGCCTCGGGCGAGGTCGCATAACAAAATTTAGTATGTGAAATCAAAATACATATCGAAATGAAATCATAGCATATATAAAGCAGAGACACGTATGATAACCAAACTACGCTTACAACAAAGCAAGCCATGTCGTTAGTGGACTCACGCCTCAAGTCATCACTCAAGTATAACAACGGGTCTCGTGCCCACAACATCAATCACGCCTGGAATACCTTCCTCACCGCCTACAATATGATATAAAAGCACCAAGGAACACATGAACACCGTGTCCCACCTGTGTCATAATAAAACTGCAGACGGTAAGTACGGGGCATAGCCGACTACTAAAACCCACAGCATCAACAAGGTCACGAATCAGATTATAAGATCCGCTAGACCGCCACATGATCAAAGCCGCCGCTTGCCCGCAGATCAATGTACGCCTAACCTCGAACTCCCGCAGCCCGCATAGGCCAATCTCATCGCCCGCATGAGGTATTCCTCGCATCGAGGGTAGCTACTCCCTAAGATCGCCCCGACTTCGCACCGCACGCCACATGGACCGCATGCCCATAAAGGACGACACTAACTCGAACTCGTAGCCCGCATAGCCCCCGACTGCATGCAGGTATTCTCGAATCATAGTCCATCGACCCGCCCGAAGTCTACCCCGCATCGGAGGCGCTTAACTCTAATCATCTCAAGAGATTAATGCCACAATACTATCATAACGATCGATAGTTAATAAGCACAATCAAGGGAAACCCTTCACACAAACATCACAAGATACTAACACACGAGATACCAACACGCTTACTTATCAACGCAATCAAGAAAGTATTACAAGGCTATCACAAACCAATACAATCAAGTTGTTCACACAAGGTACCTTCTACTATATGATTAACAAAATCGGTTTTTATCCCCAAAGTACTTCATACATCAACTCTTTAAAAGATACGCATTTCACAATGTCACACAATACCCGTGAGTATAAAATAGAGTGATCATTCTTTAAAGTAAATCAATTACTCTTTGTAAAATCAAGTAGCAACATTCTTTTCCAATGATCAAGTTTGCCTAATTTCCAATGTTCAAGTTTCTCATTTTAGAAAGGTTTCAGAGTTCATAGTCTTATTCATTTGAGAATATAATTCTCCTTAAAACTATCTCGAGAAACATAAGTCTTATATGTAGTAGATATTCTTGTTTATAACAATCTTATTACAAAGAAATGATCTAGGAAATATCATTTTGTCTCATCTTAGCTTCTATGCAGATGGAAGTTTCACTGGTTTTAATAATACTTAATTAGTCAAACATTTTTATTAACGCCGCAGTTGGTTTGTCGACACATTCGATTTCAAATCAAGAAACATTCTTAAGTCGTTATACCTAACTTCCCATAAAGCTAGTATAACTCTTAAGTTTTTCAAAACCAAGTATTACTTCTTCTTTCAAAATGATTCAAAATCTTTTCAAATACTTCAAGTTCTTTATTAACACATAACAAGCCGCTTATAGTTCAAATCGCATCTTTTAAAACCACATGTATTTTCTTACCAACATAAAGTCGTTATAACCAACTTCCCATAAAGTCGTTATAACACTTTATGTTTTAAACCAATCACATACATTTAGCACACGACGCTCACCGCATTTACATAGTTCACACATATCATGCTAGAAGAGATAGGAAGAGGTTCACATACCTCGCGACGATTATCGACTAATAGCAAAACGCTCCAAGTACTTCAAACCGCCGCCACTCCCTAAGCCAAGTAGATCGCGCCACGCATAGTACTTCCACCTATAAGGCCACAAGGCGCTTTATTAACATAAGGTCTCTTCAGAGAACATTCTACGTAAAATTCGGCAAGACTTCCCCGCAACAACAGAAATCTCCTCCTCTATCGAGGCCGCCACTGCGAACCAGTGGGTTATACATCTAACCCCAACTGCACAATTTCTACTCCACTGCACTACTTCACAAGTTTATCAGAATACAAATTCTAAGTAATTACAGCTCAAGAATCTTCTTTAAATTCAGCTTAAGTCGCAAGACATCATTGTAAGTATTATTCAGCTTAAGTCAAAAGACATCGCCAATAACTACGCTCATTTCTATATATAGTATACTTCAACTATATATTCTACAATATGTAATTTCCAATTACAATAGAGGACAAGATATTTACCTCAATAAGCCCATAATTATCCAAGTAAAAGTCGATCCCGCAATCGCTTAGCTCCAACTCCGAGCGCCCAACCCGCTCTAAACCACCCTTAGAAGCTTCTAACTAACTTCTACACAATACTCCAACTGACTATGGAGATTTTCCTGTGGTTTCGTTTTGTGACCCACTAAGTATAATAGTATTTTCTGGCTTTTCAGATAGGTATCCTTGTAATACTACAAGGTATACGGCTAAGGTAATTGGGCATTATAACAATACTTTGAGAGTATTTCTACCAAGAGTGGGTATATATACGAGACAACACCACAAAGGTATACCTCTACCTACTCCCACTGTGTACTCGCCAAGTGGGGAAGGGAACTTCGCTAAGCCTCACAAGGGGGAGAGGACGAGAACAACATGAAGGGAGGGGGAGGGTTTCTAAGACTTAGAACATTTTAGATGAATAAGTCTTCCAAAGGGGGTATTTATAGTACAAGCCATGCCAACCAACGGTCAAGATCTAGCCAGCTATGCAAGCAGGCCAAGATCACGCCAAGTGCACCTTATCCATCTACCCACAAAATATCCTACCAACTACTTGACAAACTCACCCAAATCGCCCAAGCTTGACCGCCCACACTCCATCAATGAGAGGTGACAAGTGTCGCCTCTCGCTGGTCCAAAATGTTTCGCCTCTAAAATCCGCAAAATAAGAAATGACATAGCCGAAATTCCCTACGAAAGTCGTGGAAAACGCTTTCACTAAAAACGACTTAACCGTGTTATGCACAAATAAAATTCGCCAAGCACTTTAAGGCACAAACTTTTCTACGCACGCCCCCGCTGCATATACTGAAATACGGTATAACATTCTCTCCTTAGAAACATTCGCCCGAATGTTCCTTCTAAGTCTCAAACAAACGCCGCAAGATAGTCTTCACTACTATACTTACGAGAACAATCCCGCCACACCGCCACGTAAAACACCGCGCACACGCTTCTATCTAAGCCTACGAGGAAAACACTCTAATCATCACCACAAAACACTTCTCACCGTGGTCTAAAATATACTTCCTTCGCACCTTCTCTTTACAAAAAGAAATGATCACATCTACGCCGCCATACATGCTCGCTTCTCTCTTTACTCGTCAGAGTACCACTTTGTCACTTTGCTCGAGGCATTAACCTTCTCAAAGTATCCAACAAATGGTACCACTTTTGTCACTTTGTCGCGAGCCTTGCTCCGACGACCCAACAAATGGTACCGGCCGCACGCGATCCTCGAGGATGTCGATGCTCAACTCTTTCCACATTTCTCGAGCATCGTCAGCTTTCCAAAACTCGGTTACTTATCTCTAACGTGGTCATCATTAATCGAACACTCGACGGATCTTCGATATTTCCTAACATCACAATACGAAGATCGGACGACCGCTTCCTACGCCGGACGCAAATGCTAACATATAGGCAACCCGCCTATCCTTCACATTAACTCACAAAGGCCCAAAGTAACTCGCTAAGTTCCTCTGCTTTCCAAAACTCATCGCACTCTAAACCCGGTGGTACTTTCAAGAAGACCGACCGCCAACTCAACTCTAACCGCCGCCGCCGATTATTCACACGATTCCTCCGAGCCGCCGTAACTCTTCTAGACAAGCTTTCACTATCCACACACCGGAACATGCTCAACTAACTGTTCAACCTTGCCAACATCGAACCAATCGATCGACAACTTACACTTCCGCCTCTTACAAGGCTTCATAAGGCGATATCCGAACACCAAATGGTAGATCAAACACTACCTCCACAGAGACAACAATCCCCACAACTATCCTCAAATCCAACATCGCCCGGTGGCGAACGCGATTCGAGACTCACCAGTTCCTAACCCCGCTCGTAAACTTTAGAAAACGAAATAGCTACAACTCGGGCTTCACCGCTCGACATAAGGTGAAGGTAGGCACCCGCAGCCTTTCAACCTTCGATAACTCAACACACCGAGTAAACGGTCCCGAACGAAGAATACGACGGGTCGCGCTTCATCGACCACCACCGGCCGAACGCATCCACGAACTCAGACAAGTTAATCGAATACGGGCCTAACACCCTCGTGACTTACCACAAGGCGACCACCACAAACCGACCCCACCACTAAACCCGCCGCGGTCGACCCGCAACGTGGCCTCAACCCGACCCTTAACGCCGCATCATACTAGCTTCCCGAACCGAACAATCTCACTAATCACGCTACGAAACCCAGCGTCTTCTTAGCTCAACTACCCTCTTCCTTCCACACTACTGTGACCTGTCCCAACATAACTCACGTGCACTATGCACCCGATAAGTGGTCAAACATAACACTACACCTTTTCTCGAGACGGCCTCACCTCTGGGCGTCTCTACGATAAAGCTCTAAGGCTCACACTTTCTCTATCCCCAAAATCTTACTCTGCTAAACAACCATGATTTCAAATCACAACTAACACACTGCTATCAGAACATAGCACCTAAGGTATACTCACCTATCACCTATACAAAACTCTAGAGGGTTAAGGATAGATCTATGTCTACTGCTTCACTCCCCTTAGTCGTTTTAATCAAACCTGCCCTGCAGGCGATAGCTGCTGGAGATGACGAACTACCCACCGATCCTCAAGGCTAAGTCCTCCCGCAAGGACACTCTTTCGACAACAGACTCGACGGTCATAGGTACAACACGCATCAACTAAAAGACGACATTCCTCGACGACGCCGCCACATCGCTAACACCGAAAAAATCAACCGGATACCGGAACCTACGCAGAGCCGTGGAACCGAAGCTCGAGCTCACCAACTCCCGCATACCCCGAACGCCCCGGAATTCGCGGAGGACTCACGCACCGCGGATGTGCATAATCGATTCACGCGAGGCGATCGCCAAAAGTTACTAAAGGACTGCCGCTCGCCTCTTCTCGTGTCCTTCGTTAACTCGCCGATCTCTACATCGCCTCGGCCACGCGCATAAGCCCGCATACGTGCCATGCTCGCTTCAATCAAGAATTACTTGCACAACCTCTTTAGATAGTCCTCAAGACTCGCAGACATCGGTATACTCGTAGCCAAATCTATACTAGTAATGGTCGCTTTGCAATCTAAATTCTCTCGCTCCGGCCGTGGAACCGGCGTTCATATATCATGGCCGCAGTAGGATCGCCGCTGCCGTAAACTCGCTGCCAGCGACGCCGTAAATCCCCGAACGGCACTACCCTAGTAAAGATCGGCCTGCGCCTCGCAACCCTCCGAACTCTACTCGCAGCCTCGGCCGCTTTGCCCTCCCGGCCCGGTTTCTACGCGAGGCATAACAGTATGGAAAGAAATACGCCGCAGGTCTAACTTACAACACAACTCTAAGGCACGATCTCGTAGTGAGAAGAATAGAAACCAATCCTAAATACCTATAGCCTCCTCGACATCGCGCGCGCACAACACACCGATAATCAAGACTTCATCGATACGGCTCAGACACTTTCCGAGGATTAATCGCTCGATACCACTTTTGTCACGACTCAACCTGCCCGTGATCGTGCCTTACCCCGCACCCAAGTAGACATACATCGAGTAATCGGAATATAAAGACAATACACGAAACCAAAGCACAAGACAAAGGAAATAAGAAGACAAAGCACAAAAACTGCTACCTTCAAGATATATATAAATAGCAACTTTTTCAACATGAACGCTTTAATCCTTTTACAAACCCCGCCCACAACAAAGATTACTGCACTTCTAAGAATGATACGACAACAACGCGGACAGTATCCCGCCAAACCCCGAATGTAAACACTTACGACGCATTGGTGACTATACCACCGATAAGCCTCCGAGAAACGGAGCTTCCAAACGCTGAAATCAGGACCGAGAGCTAGGATCAACGATCGTGTACTCTCAACTCATGATGAACGCAGCCTCAAGGAGGTCAAGACAACAAAAATTTAGTATGTGAAATCAAAATACATATCAGAAATGAAATCATAGTGCCATATATAAACAGAGACACGATGATAACCAAACTACGCCATAACAAAGCCATGTGGTTGTGGACTCACGCCTCAAGTCATCACTAAGTATAACAACGGGTCTCGTGCCCACAACATCAATCATGCGCCTGGAATACCTTCCTCACCGCCGCAGCCTATGATATAAAGCACCAAGGAACACACATGAACACCAGTCCCACTCGTGGTTATAATAAAATCAGACGGTAAGTACAAGGCATAGCCGATTACTAAAAACCTACAGCACTAACAAGGCCGCGAATCAGATTATAAGATCTGTTTAGACCGTCACATGATCAAAGCCGCCGCTGCCCGCAGATCAATGCACGCTGCCTAACCTCGAACTCCCGCAGCCCGTGATAGGCCAATCTCATCGCCCGCATGAGGTATTCCTCGCATCGAGGGTAGCTACTCCCATCGCCCCGACTTCGCACCGCATGGCCACACGGACCGCATGCCCATAAAGGACGACACTAACTCGAACTCTCGAGTTCGCAAGATAGCCCCGACTGCATTTAGGTATTCTCAATCATAGTCCATCGACTACCGAAGTCTACCCCGCACGGAGGGCAATTTAACTCTAATCATCTCAAGAGATTTAATGCCACAATACTATCATAACGACCGATAGTTAATAAGCACAATCAAGGAAACCCTTCACACAAACATCACAAGATACTAACACACGTAGCATCCCAACACGTTTACTTATCAACGCAATCAAGAAAGTATTACAAGGCTATCACAAACCAATACAATCAAGTTGTTCACACAAGGTACCTTCTACTATATGATTAACAAAATCGGGTTTTTATCCCCAAAGTACTTCATACATCAACTCTTTAAAAGATACGCATTTACAATGTCACACAATACCCGTAGTATAAAATAGAGTGACTGTCCTTTTAAAGTAAATCAATTACTTCTCTTTGTAAAATCAAGTAGCAACATTCTTTTCCAATGATCAAGTTTGCCTAATTTCCAATGTTCAAGTTTCTCATTTTAGAAAGGTTTCAGAGTTCATAGTCTTATTCATTCGAGAATATAATTCTCCTTAAAACTATCCGAGAAACATAAGTCTTATATAAGAGTAGATATTCTTGTTTATAACAATCTTATTACAAAGAACATGATCTAGGAAATATCATTTTGTCTCATCTTAGCTTCTATGCAGATGAAGTTTCTAACGGTTTTAATAATACTTAATTAGTCAAAACATTTCTTTTATTAACGCCGCAGTTGGTTTGTCGATACACATTCGATTTCCAAATCAAGAAACATTCTTAAGTCGTTATACCTAACTTCCCATAAAGCTAGTATAACTCTTAAGTTTTTCAAAACTAAGTATTACTTCTTCTTTCAAAATGATTCAAAATCTTTGAAATACTTCAAGTTCTTTATTAACACATAACAAGCCGCTTATAGTTCAAATCAAGATCTTTAAAAACCACATGTATTTTCTTACCAACATAAAGTCGTTATAATCAACTTCCCATAAAGTCGTTATAACACTTTATGTTTTAAACCAATCACATACATTTAGCACACGTACGCCTACCGCACTACATAGTTCACACATATCACGCTAGAAGAGATATGAAGAGGTTCACATACCTCGCGACGATTATCGACTAATAGCAAAACGCCCAAGTACTTCAAACCGCCGGCTACTCCCTGCCAAGTAGATCGCGCCACGCATAGTACTTCCACCTATAAGGCCACAAGGCGCTTATTAACATAAGGTCTCTTCAGAGAACATTCTACGTAAAATTCTGCAAAGACTCTCCCGCAACAACAGAAATCTCCTCCTCTATCGAGGCCGCTACCAAGCCAACCAGTGGGGTTATACATCCAACCCTAACGGTACAATTTCTACTCCACTGCATTACTTCACAAGTCATCAGAATACACCCTAAGTAATTACAGCTCAAGAATCTTCTTTAAATTCAGCTTAAGTCGCAAGACATCACTTAGTATTATTCAGCTTAAGTCAAAAGACATTGCCAATAACTACGTCACTCTATATATAGTATACTTCAACTATATATTCTACAATATGTAATTTCCAATTACAATAGAGGACAAGATATTTACCTCAATGCCCATAATTATCCAAGTAAAAAGTCGATCCCGGGCAATCGCTTAGCTCCAACTATGAGCGCCCAACCCGCTCTAAACCACCCTTAGAAGTTCTAACTAACTTCTACACAATACTCCAACTGACTATGGAGATTTTCCTAGTGGTTTTGGTTGGACCGATTTAAGTATAATAGTATTTTCTGGCTTTTCAGATAGGTATCCTTGTAATACTACAAGGTATATGGCTAAGGTAATTGGGCATTATAACAATACTTTTGAGAGTATTTCTACCAAGAGGGGTATATATACGAGACAACACCACAGCTGGTGTATACCTCTACCACCCCACTGTGGGGTACTCTCGCAAGGCTGGAAGGGAACTCTCGCTAAGCCTCAAGGGGAGAGGACGAGAACAACATGAGGGGGAGGGTTTCTAAGACTTAGAACATTTTAGGATGAATAAGTCTTCCAAAGGTGGTATTTATAGTACAAGCCAAGTGCCAACCAACGGTCAAGATCTAGCTGCTATGCAAGTAGGCCAAGATCATGCCAAGTGCACCTTATCCATCTACCCACAAAATATCCTACCAACTACTTGACAAAACTCACCCAAATCGCCCAAGCTTGACCGCCCACACTCCATCAATGAGAGGTGACAAGTGTCGCCTCTCGCTGGTCCAAAATGTTTCGCCTCTGAAAATCCGCAAAAATAAGAAATGACATAGCCGAAATTCCCTACGAAAGTCAGGAAAACGCTTCACTAAAAACGACTCTAACCGTGTTATGCACAAATAAAATTCGCCAAGCACTTTAAGGCACAAACTTTTCTACGCACGCCCTCGCGCATATACTGGAAATACGGTATAACATTCTTCCTTCCTTAGAAACATTCGCCCCGAATGTTCCTTCTAAGTCTCAAACAAACGCGCGCCAAGATAGTCTTCACTACTATACTTACGAGAACAACTCGCCACACCGCCACGTAAACACCCGCGCATACTTCTATCTAAGCCCACGAGGAAAACACCTCTAATCATCACCACAAAACACTTCTCACCTGGTCTAAAATATACTTCCTTCAGACCTTCTCTTTACAAAAAGAAATGATCACATCTATGCCGCCATACATGCTCGCTTCTCTTTACTCGTCAGAGTACCACTTTGTCACTTTGCTCGAGGCATTAACCTTCTCAAAGCGACCCAACAAATGGTACCACTTTTGTCACTTTGTCGCGAGCCTTGCCCGACGACTAACAAATGGTACCGGCCGCATGCGATCCTCGAGGATGTCGATACCGAACTCTTTCCACATTTCGACATCGCTTCGCCCAAAACTCGGTTACTATCTCTAACGCGTCATCATTAATCGAACACTGACGGATCTTCGATATTTCAACATCACAATACGAAGACGGACGCACCGCTTCCTACGCCTGACGGCAAATGCTAACATATAGGCAACCCGCCTATCCTTCACACGAACTCACAAAGGCCCAAAGTAACTCAAGCTAAGTTCCTCTGCTTTCCAAAACTCATCGCACCCAAACCCGGTGGTACTTTCAAGAAGACCGACCCAACTCGAACTCTAAGCGCCGCCGCCGATTATTCACACGATTCTCCGAGCCGCCAACCTCTTCTAGACAAGCTTCACTATCCACATCACCGGAACAAGCTCGAACTAACTGTCAACTTTGCCAACATCGAACCAATCGATCGACAACTTACACTTCCGCCTACAAGGCTTCATAAGGCGATATCCGAACACCAAATGGTAGATCAAACACTACCTCCACAGAGACAACAATCCCACAACTATCCTCAAATCCAACATCGCCCGAGGCTTAACGCGACTCGAGACTCACCAGTTCCTAACCCCGCCTCGTAAACTTTAGAAAACGAAATAGCCACAACCCGGCTTCATCGCCGACATAAGGTGAAGGTAGCACCCCGCAGCCTTTCAACCTTCGATAACTCAACACACCGAGTAAACGGTCCCGAACGAAGAACACGACGGCTGCGCCATCGACCACCACCGGCCGAACGATCCACGAACTCAGACGTCGTTAATCGAATACGGGCCTAACACCTCGCGACTTACCACAAGCGCGACCACCACAACCGACCCCACCACTAAACTCGCCGCTGGTTGACCCGCAACGTGGCCTCAACCCGACCCTAACGCGCATCATACTAGCTTCCCGAACCGAACAATCTCACTAATCACGCTACGAAACCTAGCGGCCTTCTTAGCTCAACTACCCTCTTCCTTCCACACTACTGTGACTGTCCCAACATAACTCACGCACTATGCACTCCGATATGGTCAAACATAACACTACACCTTTTCTCGAGACGGCCTCACCTCTAAGGTCTCTACGTATAAAGCTCTAAGGCTCACACTTTCTATCCCCAAAATCTTACTCTGCTAAACAACCATGATTTCAAATCACAACTAACACACCGCTATCGTAACATAGCACCTAAGGTATACTCACCTATCACCTATACAAAACTCTAGAGGGTTAAGGATAGATCTATGTTCATCGCTTCACTCCTTAGTCGCTTTAATCAAACTCGCCTGTAGGCGATAGCTGGGCGAGACGACGAACTACCCACCGATCCCCGGGCTAAGTCCTCCCGCAAGGACACTCTTCGACAATGCACTCGACGGCCATAGGTACAACACGCACAACCAAAAGACGACATTCCCCGACGACGCCCGCCACATTGTGAACACCGAGAAAATCAATCCGGGCCGAACCTACGTAGTCGTGGAACCTAAGCTCGAGCTCACCAACTCCCGCATACCCCGAACGCCCCGGAATTCGCGAGACCTCGCCAGACCGGTGGATGTGCATAATCATCTCACGCGAGGCGACTCGCCAAAAGTTACTAAAGGACTCACGCCGCTCGCCCTCTTCGTGTCCTTCAACTCGCTGAGCTCTACACGCCTCGGCCGCGCATAAGCCCGCATACGTGCCATGCTCAAGCTTCAATCAAGAATTACTTTGCACAACCTCTTTAGATAGTCTCAAGACTCGCAGACATCGTATACTCCGTAGCCAAATCTATAGCTAGTAATGGTCGCCTTTGCAATCTAAATTCTCTGCTCTGGCCGCGAATCGGCGTTCATATATCATGGCCGCAGCAGGATCGCCGCTGCGCTAAACTCGGGCCAAGCGACGCCGCAGAAATCCCCGAATGGCACTACCCTAGGTAAAGATCGGGCCTGCGCTCGCAACCCTCAACTCTACTCAGCCTCCTCGGTCGCTTGCCTCCCGGGCCCGTTCTACGCGAGGCATAACGGCAGTGGAAAGAAATACGCCGAGGTCTAACTTACAACACAAATTCTAAGGCACGATCTCAGAGTGAGAAGAATAGAAACCAATCCTAAATACCCTATAGCCTCCTCGATTATCGCGTGGTGCACAACACACCGATAATCAAGACTTCATCGGATACCGGTCAGACACTTTCCGAGGATTAATCGCTCGATACTCACTTTTGTCACGACTAACCTGCCCGTGATCGTGCCTACCCCGCACCCAAGTAGACATACATCGTGAGTAATCACTGGAATATAAAGACAATACATGAAACCAAAGTGTAATAAGACAAATGAAATAAGAAGACAAAGCAACTAAAAACTTACCTTCAAGATATATATAAATAGCAACTTTTTCAACATGACAGCTTAATCCTTTTACAAACCCCGCCACAACAAGATTTCATGCACTTCTAAGAATGATACGACAACAATGGCGGACAGTGTCCCGCCAAACCCCGAATGTAAACACTACGCACGCATTGGGACTATACCATCGATAAGCCTCCGAGAAACGGAGCTTCCCAAACGCTGAAATCGCGGACTCGAGAGCTAGATCAACGATCGTGTACTTCAACTCGCAGATGAACGCAATTTCAAGCGAGGTCAAGATAACAAATTTAGTATGTGAAATCAAAATACATATCAGAAATGAAATCATAGCACTATATAAAGCAGAGACATGTATGATAACCAAACTACGCTTACAACAAAGCAATATGTCAAGTTGTGACTCACGCCTCAAGTCATCACTCAAGTATAACAACGGGTCTCGTGCCCACAACATCAATCACGCCCGAATACCTTCCTCACCACGGCAGCCTATGATATAAAAGCACCAAGGAACACACATGAACACCAGTGTCCCACTGTGTTATAATAAAACAGACGGTAAGTACGATGGCATAGCCGACTACTAAAAACCTACGCACTAACAAGGTCATGAATCAGATTATAAGATCTGCTCAGACCATTACATGATCAAAGCCGCCGCTTGCCCGCAGATTACCGTACGCTGCCTAACCCTCGAACTCCCGCAGCCCGCGATAGGCCAATCTCATCGCCCGCATGAGGTATTCCCGCACGAGGGTAGCTACTCCCGATCGCCCCGACTTCGCAGCCGCATGGCCATACGACCGCATGCCCATAAAGGACGACACTAACTCGAACTCTCAGAGCTCGCGATAGGCCCCCGACCGCACGAGGTATTCTCGAATCATAGTCCATCGACTACCAGTCTACCCCGCATCGGAGGGCGCTTAACCCTAATCATCTCAAGAGATGAATGCCACAATACTATCATAACGACCGATAGTTAATAAGCACAATCAGCGGAAACCCTTCACACAAACATCACAAGATACTAACACACGTAGCATCCCAACACGTTTACTTATCCACAAACCAATACAATCAAGTTGTTCACACAAGGTACCTTCTACTATATGATTAACAAAATCGGGTTTTTATCCCCAAAGTACTTCATACATCAACTCTTTAAAAGATACGTTACTTTCACAATGTCACACAATACCCGTAGTATAAAATAGAGTGACTGTCCTTTTAAAGTAAATCAATTACTTCTCTTTGTAAAATCAAGTAGCAACATTCTTTTCCAATGATCAAGTTTGCCTAATTTCCAATGTTCAAGTTTCTCATTTTAGAAAGGTTTCAGAGTTCATAGTCTTATTCATTTGAGAATATAATTCTCCTTAAAACTATCTCGAGAAACATAAGTCTTATATGAGTAGATATTCTTGTTTATAACAATCTTATTACAAAGAGCCATGATCTAGGAAATATCATTTTGTCTCATCTTAGCTTCTATGCAGATGGAAGTTTCTACTGGTTTTAATAATACTTAATTAGTCAAAACATTTCCTTTTATTAACGCCGCAGTTGGTTTGTCGATACACATTCGATTTCAAATCAAGAAACATTCTTAAGTCGTTATACCTAACTTCCCATAAAGCTAGTATAACTCTTAAGTTTTTCAAAACTAAGTATTACTTCTTCTTTCAAAATGATTCAAAATCTTTGAAATACTTCAAGTTCTTTATTAACACATAACAAGCCGCTTATAGTTCAAATCAAGACTTTTTAAAAACTACATGTATTTTCTACCAACATAAAGTCGTTATAACTAACTTCCCATAAAGTCGTTATAACACTTTATGTTTTAAACCAATCACATACATTTAGCACATGTGACGCCTACCGCACTACATAGTTCACACATATCATGCTAGAAGAGATAGAAGAGGTTCACATACCTCGCGACGACATCGACTAATAGCAAAACGCCCAAGTACTTCAAACCGCCGGCTACTCCTAAGCCAAGTAGATCGCGCCACGCATAGTACTTCCACCTATAAGGCCACAAGGCGCTTATTAACATAAGGTCTCTTCAGAGAACATTCTACGTAAAATTCAGAAGACTCCTCCCGCAACAACAGAAATCTCCTCCTCTATCGAGGCCTACTACCAAGCCAACCAAAGGTTATATATCTAACCCTAACTGTACAATTTCTACTCCACTGCACTACTCACAAGTCATCAGAATACACCCTGGTAATTACAGCCAAGAATCTTCTTTAAATTCAGCTTAAGTCGCAAGACATTGTCGTAAGTATTATTCAGCTTAAGTCAAAAGACATCGCTAATAACTACGCTCATTTCTATATATAGTATACTTCAACTATATATTCTACAATATGTAATTTCCAATTACAATAGAGGACAAGATATTTACCTCAATAAGCCCATAATTATCCAAGTAAAAGTCGATCCCGGCAATCGCTTAGCTCCAACTCCGAGCGCCCAACCCGCTTTAAACCACCCTTAGAGCTTCTAACCAACTTCTACACAATACTCCAACTGACT
This sequence comes from Przewalskia tangutica, assembly GCA_029844215.1. NCBI lineage: Eukaryota > Viridiplantae > Streptophyta > Magnoliopsida > Solanales > Solanaceae > Przewalskia > Przewalskia tangutica. The sequence continues at coordinate 47,675 of JAQGDG010000432.1, forward strand.
ATGGAGATTTTCCTGTGGTTTCGGTTTTGGACTGACTAAGTATAATAGTATTTTCTGGCTTTTCAGATAGGTATCCTTAGAATACTACAAGGTATATGGCTAAGGTAATTTGGGCATTATAACAATACTTTGAGAGTATTTCTACCAAGAGGGGTATATATACTAGACAACACCACAAAGTGGGGAGATACCCTGCCCACTCCCACTGTGGGTACTCTCGCCACTGGGCGGAAGGAACTCTGGCTAAGCCTCACAAGGGGAGAGGACGAGAACAACATGGGGAGTGGAGGGTTTCTAAGACTTAACATTTTAGGATGAATAAGTCTTCCAAAGGTGGGTATTTATAAGACAAGCCAAGTGCCAACCAATGGTCAAGATCTAGCCAAGTTACATGCAAGGTAGGCCAAGATCATGCCAAGTGCACCTTATCCATCTACCCACAAAATATCCTACCAACTACTTGACAAAACTCACCCAAATCGCCCAAGCCGACCGCCCACACTCCATCAATGAGGGTGACAAGTGTCGCCTCTCGCTGGTCCAAAATGTTTCGCCTCTAAAAATCCGCAAAAATAAGAAATGACATAGCCGAAATTCCCTACGAAAGCTGTGGAAAACGCTTACTAAAAACGACTCTAACCGTGTTATGCACAAATAAAATTCGCCAAGCACTTTAAGGCACAACTTTTCTACGACGCCCCCGCATATACTCCGAAATACGGAGTATAATACCTCACCAAAACGCCGCCCCGATCGAAGGAAACGGGCTGATTTCATCACCACAACACAACTCAAATGGAGTCGCATTTTCCGAGTAATGAGGTAACTCGTAATAAAGTCCATGTTGATCATCTCCCACTTCCAAGTCGGAATCTCACAGATCGCAATAATCCACTGGCCTCGTGCTCGACCTTAACTCCGGGCAATTAGGACATCAGGTAACAAAACTCGCCACGCCCTCTTCGTGCCATCCTACTCAATACAAACATCCGAGGTCATGGTACATTTTGGTCGCACCTGATGAATAGAATATCGAGCATCGCGTTTCCTCTCCAATCACGACGGTCCTCGCACATCGGGAACACACAACCGCCTCAAATCTCAAAGACCCATCAGCGCTACTCGACAGATTTCTTGTCACGACCAACCTCGGCGGATCGTGCCTTACCCGGCACCCAAGTAGTCAAACAACATCGAGAAAAATCAGCGGAATTTAAAACTCATACATGATAACCAATGAAAAGAGAAAACAAAGCAACTAAACTACCTTTTCTCAAAATAACTAAACACTGAATAAAGCATAATCCTCGCCCACAATAGTACTATGCACTTCTAAGAATTTTTATAATATCATCGACGGACAGGCCTCGCCATACCTCAATGTACAAAGTTCTACCACTTCGTGGAACTGCATCAATCGACAAAGTCTCCGGCGAACGGAGCTTCGAGAACCGAACAATGATCCAAAGCGCGGATCAACAAGCGATGATCTCAACTCGCAGATGAACGCAGCTCGGCGAGGTCGATAACATGTACCAAGTATGTGAAACTGAAAATATACTGTAAATGAAATCACAATAGTCTATAATAAGCAGGAGACATGTATGATAACCAAACTACAGTACACAACATATAAGGCCATGTCAAGACAGGACTCAAGCCCGTGAAATCATCACTCAAACACAACCCGAAATTTAACTCCGCACAACGGCAAAGATGCCCCAAGATCTCACTCCTGCACAAGTACGGCCCTCGAACCTTCCTAGCGGCCCATACCCGTGGACCATCCAACGGTTTCAGATGCCCAAATGAGATAACAAGATAACAATCCTCGCGGACGATACCCGGCTACCCAACGTGTCAAGATGTCCAAACAACTAATCAAGATAATACTCATCGTGGAAACATACTCGGCTACCCAACGGTCGCATGTCCCAACCAATTACTAGATAATACTCACCATGGAACCATACCCGGGCTACCCAACGTGCCGCAAGATGTCCCAACCAATACCAAGAGAATACTCACTATGGAAACATACCCGCTGGCTCCCAACGTGTCAAGACGCCCCACCAATATAACACACATAGCCGCCCTCCATCAAGAGACTCAGAGCACAAAATCAACACTTGCACAACAAAGCTATATCAACCAAACATAGGCAAGTTACACACAACTCAAGGTACTTTAAACACTCCTTAACAACGCCAAGTATATCATTAAAACCCAAGTATCTAACCTCTTTGGGACTAAGGTATTCCTACCTTCCATACCCAAACCACTTGTGTTGTCACACAAGAGTTCAATATTGAAAGCAAGTTACCATTTTAAACTGATAATGAATCCATTCTTATTTTTTCCAAAAGTCGTTATAACTAACTTCCCATAAAGCTATTATAACACTTTTATGTTTTAAAACAAGTCAAGACCAAATCATGCCTTTCTTTGAAACTAAACCATTTCCAATTCCCAGTCTCTTTCCTTTTAGAAAACGAAGTTCCTTACTTTGAAATTTTTAAGAAAATCAAAACTTGATTTCAATACTTCTTATTGTGAGCAAATGCATGATCTAGAAATGTAATATCATTTTGTCTTATCTTAGCTTCTATGCAGATGGAGGTTTCTACCGGTTTCAATGTAATTAATTAGTGTCAAAACATTTCCTTTATTAACGCCGCAGTTGGTTTGTTCGATACTTATTCTCATTTCCAAGTCAATAAAACATTTCTCCCTAAAAGTCAAGTCTCTGTCTTTCAAGAACAAGTCTCTAACTTCTGTAGTCATCAAACCATTCTTTACCTACATAAGGTCGGTATAACAAACTCCCATAAAGCCGTTATAACACCTTATGCTCTAAACCCACCAATTACAACTATAAATATTTATGAAACCAAGAGGGCTCATTCTTTAACCACCGTACCCATTACTAATCTGATAAGACTTTTACCACTTTTTCCCACATCAAAACCCCTTTACACTTCATATCAAGTCAAGACACAAAAGGGGAAATCAAATTCCTTTAACCCACGCGCTTCACCGCACTATATATTTTACAAATAGTCATGTCAAGAGGATAGAAGAATCACATACCGCGACGATTGTCGACACTAAGCAAAATGCTCCACAAGACTATCTCCTTAAGAAGAATATGCTACACGTAGTACTTCAATCCTATAAGGGCCATAAACGCCTATCAAACTCTAGTTTCGAACGAGAGTAAACCAAGTACAAGGCCCCTACATTCTACTAAATTGACAGAACTTCCTTTGTTTCTATTAACTTGCCACCTTCACAAGGCCGAAATCAACAAGGCTACAAGATCCAAATCTAAGCCTACTAACTACAACAAATTTCAGTGCTCACAAATCTATACAAACTTAAATATAACAAATTTCTGCTCACAGATCTATACAAACTTAAATATAATGTACCTCAGCTCACAGATCTATACTACTATCACAAGTACTAACTCAAAATCCAAGAGATGGAAACTTACCTTTGGAAAGCCCACAAAAGCCCTTTCCTACCACTTCTTCCATCAAACTCATCCACCAAAGCTTCCCACAAGTTTACTCCACACTTTCCTTCTTGCCGCCCAACAATCTCTCCTAAGGCAAGGTTTTTCTTCAAAAACTAGAGAGAAGGAGAGGGTTTTTCCTCGTGAGGGTTTGAATGAAATGGCCAAGTCTTTCAAGACTTGGCCCTTTAAATAGGGCCCCTTTCCTTTCTCGAAATATCCTCGCTTTCTCGCTTAAACCGCAGAATCCCGCCTGGCCATCTTCACAGCCAGCCAGGCTCCACTTCCGAAAGTTCCAAGACGCCGCGCCATGCCTCGCATTCGGCCATGGCGCTGCAACCTCAAGGACTCCCAAGATAACCGCGCTGCCTCAGATTCAGCCGCGCGCTGCACTTCGAACCGAAATCGCCGCTCGATCACAAGACCTAACTTGTAACTTCCATAACTTTTGACTCATGCCCTATCGATTTAACGGCTTGTTGCGCTGGGAACTAGATTTAACTGACTACACAATAGGCTTTTTAAACACCTTGAATTTCTTTAACACTGGGGTACAACACTCCAAGATAGACTCAAAATCCGCCAACACATGTTTTACAACTTATCGAACTTCTTGAATTTACTGGTGTAACATTCTCTCTTAGAAACATTCGTCCCGAATGTTCCTTCTAAATCTCTAAAACACAGACGCCGGTGTAGTCTTCACCACTGCACTTTCAAAAGAATCAGTTATGCCCCTCATGGACTCATCACCCGAAACTACACCCCGCATTAAGAACACCGACAAAGATAGCAGTAAAATCTTCTACTCAAGACGGCCGTACATCTAAGGTCTCAACTGTTATAAATTCTAAGGTTCAAAACCTCTCATCCCCAAACTTACCATTTCTACTAACTGCATTTCTAAGTCACATTTTTACACAAAGCTATCCGAACATAGCACTTAACACATCACCATAATGTAAATGCATACAAGTCTCTGTAGGTTAAGAATATACCAGAACTAATACTCCATCGCTCTTCCCGCCGCTTCTACTCACGCTCTTCTCGCGCACAAAAGGAGTGAGATGAATCACCATCGATCCCGGCCGAGTCTCTACATCCGCGCTATCTCTGTCGACAATTTCGCAAATGGCCCTACCGCCGCATGCAAAACAAACCCCATCCCAAAGACGACACTCCCACCACGAGCCTACCACAACGCCACAACGAGGTAGGTGGTCCCATCTGACTAACGCCCTCGCTTCCCCAAAACTCAAACTCGGGAACCCCGACCGCCTCCCAATTTCGAACGCCCCGGCATCGCGAGGAGCACTCAGACGGGCCGAGGCACTAGCTCGCTGCTGAGGCCGCCGCTGCGTCACCAGAGGACTCACGCTCGCCCTCTTCTCGCCGATTCGCTATAACGCCGACTTTACGTTTCTCACCACGCGCATAGCTCGACGCGCAATGTCCATGCCCACAAGAGCTACACTGCATCCTCTCGATAAGTAATCATCGAGCCCCGTGACATAATCTGCACTCTATCCTCCATATTGGCCACTAAAGGGACATACCGCCAATGAGTCGAACTCACATTGTATTTCTAACCGCCCGCCCGCCCCGCCAACGCCAAAAATTGTTTACCGAGCCTCTCATCCGCGAGGCAAGAAATGTGCAAGAAATGCCTCGAGAACTCGCCCCAAATCGCTGGAAGTGCATGCTCTTCCCGACAGCCCCACGAATCAAACCAGCCAATCGCAGATCACGCACTGGATGCGAACTCAATACCACCGACTTTTCCTTCCGAGACTCGACACCTCACGATCCGTCAGAGTCGCTTGATAAACTCCCGAGGTCGCCTCGCCTCGATCCATGTAACACCGGGCTACAACTCGTAAAGTCACGAGCCTCAAACGCTCGCCGGTGAACTACGGTGCTATCGGGCCGAATCACGATCCAAATTTATCTCATATCTCGCCACGACTCGCCGAATCGCCATCTCTCACTTCATCTCATCTCGCTTCCAGCCGCGGACCGAGGCTCGTGTATCGAAGTCTCAGCAGCCATCGCCGCGCCTAATTTGGCTGCCGGGCGGCGCTAAACCCGCTGGCCAGCATCGCTCGTATCGACCGCTCGCGCTGCATTTCTCTCAGATTCACTAGCGCCTCACGCCGCTTCTGCTCGGGCTCGCGTTTTACGCGAGGCATAATCGTAAAGGAAAGGAATACGCCGAGGGTTCAACTCATCACACGCCTCTAAGGCACGATCTCGTAATGAGAAGAATGGAAACTAAATCCTAAATGTCCTATAGCCTCGACATAGACGTGGTGCACAACACACCGATAATCAAGACTTACTAGACACGGCCCAGACACTTTCCGAGGACTAATCGCTGATACTACTTTGTCACGACCAACCTGCCTGCGGATCGTGCCTTACCCGCACCCAAGTAGTCAAACAACATCGAGAAAATCAGCGAATTTAAAACTCATACATGATAACCAATGAAAAGAGAAAACAAAGCAACCAAACGGTTACCTTTTCTCAAAATAACTAAACACCAACGCCATAATCCTCGCCACAATAGTACTACGCACTTCTAAGAATTTTTATAATATCACCGACGGACAGGCCCGCCATACCCCGAATGTACAAAAGTTCTACCACTTCGTGGAACTGCACTAACCGACAAAGTCTCCGGCGAATGGAGCTTTCGAGAATCAACACATCCAAAGGGCGCGATCAACAAGCGATGTATCTCAACTCGCGCAGATGAACGCACTTCAAGGAGGTCAAGACAACATGTACCAAGTATGTGAAATCAAAATATATCAGAAATGAAATCACAATAGTCTATATAAAGCAGAGACATGTATGATAACCAAACTACAAGACACAACATATAAGGGGCCATGTCAAGACAGTGGACTCAAGCCCGTGAAATCATCACTCAAACACAACCCGAAATTTAACTCGCACAATGGCAAAGATGCCCCAAGATCTCACTCGCATAAGCATGGCCTCGAACCTTCCTGGGCCCATACCCGCGGACCATCCAACGGTTTCCAGATGCCCAAATGAGATAACAAGATAATAACCTCGCGACGCATACCCGGCTACCCAACGTGTCAAGATGTCCAAACAACTAATCAAGATAATACTCATCGTGGAAACATACTCGGCTACCCAACGTGTCAAGATGTCCCAACCAATTACTAGATAATACTCACCATGGAACCATACCCGGCTACCCAACGTGTCAAGATGTCCCAACCAATACCAAGAGAATACTCACTATGGAAACATACCCGTGGCTCCCAACGGTCAAGACGCCCCACCAATATAACACACATACCGCCCTCCATCAAGAGACTCCTGAGCACAAAATCAACACTTGCACAACAAAGCTATATCAACCAAACATAGGCAAGTTACACACAACTCAAGGTACTTTAAACACTCTTAACAACGCCAAGTATATCATTAAAACCCAAGTATCTAACCTCTTCGGGACCAAGGTATTCCTACCTTCCATACCCAAACCACTTGTGTTGCTGTCACAAGAGTTCAATATTGAAAGCAAGTTACCATTTTAAATCTGATAATGAATCCATTCTTATTTTTTCCAAAAAGTCGTTATAACTAACTTCCCATAAAGCTATTATAACACTTTTATGTTTTAAAACAAGTCAAGACCAAATCATGCCTTTCTTTGAAACTAAACCATTTCCAATTCTGGTCTCTTTCCTTTTAGAAAACGAGTTCCTTACTTTGAAATTTTTAAGAAAATCAAAACTTGATTTCAATACTTTATTAGAGCAAACATGATCTAGAAATGTAATATCATTTTGTCTTATCTTAGCTTCTATGCAGACGGAGGTTTCTACTGGTTTCAATGTAATTAATTAGTGTCAAAACATTTCTTTATTAACGCCGCAGTTGGTTTGTTCGATACTTATTCTCATTTCCGAAGTCAATAAAACATTTCTCCCTAAAAGTCAAGTCTCTTGTCTTTCAAGAACAAGTCTCTTAACTTCTAGAGTCATCAAACCATTCTTTTACCTACATAAGGTCGGTATAACAAACTCCCCATAAAGCCGTTATAACACCTTATGCTCTAAACCCACCAATTACAACTATAAATATTTATGAAACCAAGAGGCTCATTCTTTAACCACCGTGGTACCCATTACTAACTGATAAGACTTTTACCACTTTTTCCCACACCAAACCCTTTACACTTCATATCAAGTCAAGACACAAAAGGGGAAATCAAATTCCTTTAACCCACGCTGCTTCACCGCACTATATATTTTACAAATAGTCATGTCAAGAGGATAGAAGAATCACATACCGCGACGATTGTCGACACTAAGCAAAATGCTCCACAAGACTATCTCCTTAAGAAGAATATGCTACACGTAGTACTTCAATCCTATATGGCCATAAAACGCCTATCAAACTCTAGTTTCAACGTAGAGTAAACTAAGCACAAGGCCCCTACATTCTACTAAATTTGGACAGAACTTCCTTTGTTTCTATTAACTTGCCACCTTCACAAGGCCAAATCAACAAGGCTACAAGATCCAAATCTAAGCCTACTAACTACAACAAATTTCAGCTCACAAATCTATACAAACTTAAATATAATAGCCTGTGCTCACAGATCTATACAAACTTAAATATAATGTACCTCAGCTCACAGATCTATACTACTATCACAAGTACTAACTCAAAATCCAAGAGAATGGAAACTTTACCTTTGGAAAGCCCACAAAAGCCCTTTCCTACCACTTCTTCCATCAAACTCATCCACCAAAGGCTCCCACAAGGTTACCCACACTTTCCTTCTTGCCGCCGCTCCAACAATCTCTCCTAAGGCAAGGTTTTTCTTCAAAAACTAGAGAGAGAAGGGAGAGGGTTTTTCTTGGGATGGGTTGGAATGAAATGGCCAAGTCTTTTCAAGACTTGGCCCTTTAAATAGGCCCCTTCCTTTCTCAAAATATCCTGCTTTCGCTTAAACCGCAGAAAATCCCGCCGCGCCACTCACGCCGGGCCACGGGCGCCCACTTCCGAGAAAAGTTCCAGCATGCCGGCGCCATGCCTCGCATTCCACAAGGCGCTGCAACCCCGCGACTCTCAAGCATAACCGCGCTGCCTCGCATTCTGGCCGCGCTGCACTTCAATCGAAATCGCTGCCGCTCGATCACAAGCACCTAACTTGTAACTTCCATAACTTTTGACTCTGATGTCCTATCGACGAACGGTTTGTTGCGTTGGGAACTAGATTTAACGGACTACACAATAGGCTTTTTAAACACCTTGAATTTCTTTAACACTCTGGGGTACAACACTCCAAGATAGACTCAAAATCCGCTCAACACATGTTTTACAACTTATCGAACTTCTTGAATTTACGGGGTGTAACACTCTTCTCCTCCCGAAGAGCTGCATCTCGATACCGTACCAACACTGGGTCCTCAAACTGTCGCATCTTCACCTCATCAATGATGGAAGACTCGGCAACCTCACGAACCCGCACTTCACTATCGCCGGTATCGATCAATCGAACCCCAAGGCTCGATAATCGTGGATCTCGACGACCATGTCCGCCTCTCGCCGCATTCTCGATGTGCTCCCATCGATCTACGACTCAAGGCATCAAGAACTACGCTGGCCTTCCCGATGGTAGAGAATATTAACATCATAATCTTTCAAAGAACTCTAACCACCGCCTCTGCCTCGTGTTCACTCCCTCGTCAAGATATATCAAGGCTCTTGTGGTCTGTATAAATATCCACACGAACCCTGCATAAATAGTGTCTCCAAATCTTCAAGGCATGAATAATCGCCAACTCTAAGTCACGGGTAGGGTAATTCTCTCATGCTTCCACGCACTCCGATTCCGGCCCGTGGATCGTGCCTTACCTCGGCACCCTAGTGATACAACATCGAGTAATCATGAACATAAACGATACAAGGTATATTATGAAATATGAAACAATAACTGAGAAAACTTGCCTTTCGCATATATATAAACAACAACTTTTTCAACATGAACGCTTTAATCCTTTTACAAACCCCGCCACAACAAGATTTCATGCACTTAAGAAATTATATAACAACAATGGCGACAGTTCTCGCCATACCCCGAATGTAAACACCTACAACAACAGTGGACTATACCATCGATAAGCCTCCGATAAACGGAGCTTTCCCAAACGCCAATCAGACCCTAAGAGCGAGGATCAACGATCGTGTACCTTTACTCGCAGATGAACGCACTTCAAGCGAGGTCAAGATAACAAAAATTCGAGTATGTGAAATCAAAATAACATCAGAAATGAAATCATAGTAGTCTATACAAAGCAGGAGACATGTATGATAACCAAACTACGCTTACAATAAATAAGCCATAAGTTGCCGTGGACTCACGCCTCAAAGTCATCACTCAATAATAACTATGGGTCTCACGCCCACAACATCAATCATGCCCGTGGAATACCTTCCTCACCGCCTAGCCTATGATATAAAAGCACCAAGGAATACACATGAACACTGTGTCCCACTGTGTCCAAATAAAACAGATGGTAAGCACGAAGGCATAGCCGACTACTAACACCTACAAGATTAACAAGGTCATAAATCAGACATGATATCTGTCTGCATCATTACATGATCAAGCCGGGTCACTCGCTCGCAGATCAAATGTGCGCGTTTAGCCTCGAACTTTCCGCAGCCCGCATAGGCCAACTCATAGGCCCGCATGAGGTATAACCCCGCATCGATGGTAGCTACTCCAAGCATCGCCCCGACTCGCAGTCCGCATGGCCACAAGGACCGCGATGACCACAAGCGGCCAGAACTAACCCGAACTCCCGTAGTTCCGCATGGATCCCCGACCCGCATGAGGTATTCTCTAATCACGGTCCTGCATCGCCTCGAAGTCTACCCCGCATCGGAGGGCGCCTAACCTCCGACACAAGTCGCGAGTGGTACAATACCAACATAACTACGATAGTCAAACAACTTTAAGCGCAGTCGAGGGGAAAACCCCTTTACACTAACATCACAAGATCCTAACATGTTTACTTATCAAATCAACAAGAAAGTATTACAAGGCTATCACAAACCAATACAATCAAGTTATTCACACAAGGTACTTTCTATTAACAAGTTCGGGTATCTACCCCCAAAGTACTTCACACATTAAATCTTTAAAAGATCTGTTTCTTTCACATAAGTCACACAATGCCCGTAGTATAAAATAGAGTGACTGTCCTTTTAAGAAAACTAAAACTCTTACCTTTGTAAAATCAAGTAACAACATTATTTTCCAAACGCCCAAGTTTGCCTAATTTCAAATGTTCACGCTTTCTTATTTTAGAAAGGTTTCGTAGTTCATAGTCTTATTCATTTAAGAATATAATTCTCTTTAAACAATCTGAGAAACATAAGCCTTATATGAGTAGGATATTCTTGTTTATAACAATCTTATTACAAAGAATGATCTAGAAATATCATTTTGTCTCATCTTAGCTTCTACGCAGATGGAAGTTTCTACCGTTTTAATAATACTTAATTATTCAATACATTTTCCTTTATTAACGCCGCAGTTGGTTTGTCGATACACATTTCGATTTCCAAATCAAGAAACATTATCCCTTTTAAAAATCAAGTACTCATTACTCACGAATGAGGTTTCACACAAAATTCATATAATTCATTTAAGTTAAGTCTCTTATCTTACAAGATCAAGTCTCTTAACTTCTAAAATAAATAAATCATTCGCTTTATCTTCTTAAGCCGTTATACCTAACTTCCCATAAAGCTAGTATAACTCTTAAGCTTTTAAAACCAAGTATTACTCTTCTTTAAAAATAGCTTTAATTCTCTTGAACTACTTCAAGATTATTATTATTCGCTTAAGTCAAAAGACATTGCCGCACAACCACGCTCAATTAACACACGACGCTCACCGCATTACATAGTTATACACACATCATGCTAGAAGAGATAGGAAGAGGTTCACATACCTCGACGACATCGACTATTAGCAAAACGCCCACGGCCATAACCCGCTTAGCTCCGGTCCACCTTCTCAAGAGCACACGCTACTGGCAGTAACATTCAACCTATACAAAGTTACACGAGTCTATCAAAGTCTAGACTACTTTGTGAGAATAAATCTAGATGCAAGATCCTACGGAAATCGGGCAATTCTTCCCTACCCAATAACTACACAAGTTCATCAGAATACACCCCACGTAATTACGCTGGGCTTAACTTTAAATTCGTGCTTAAGTCCAAGGACATTGCCACAACATTAAGTTCAAGACTATATATAGTATACTTCAACTATATATTCTAACATCATGTAATTTCCAATTACAATAGAGGACAAGATAATTACCTCGATAAGCCCATAATTATCCAAGTTAAAATGTCGATCCCGCAACGCTTAGCTCCAACTCCGAGCGCCCAACCCGCTCTAAACCACCCTTAGAAGTTCTAACCAACTTCTACACAATACTCCAACGGACTATGGAGATTTTCCTGTGGTTTCAGGTTTTGTGACCGACGGAAGTATAATAGTATTTCGGCTTTTCAGATAGGTATAACCTAGAATACTACAAGGTATACGACTAAGGTATTTGGGCATTATAACAATACTTGGAGAGTATTTCTATACCACAAAAATGGTATTATACGAAAGCAACTAGGCTAGTGGGGTTCTCACACCACTAGAGTGGGGAGAGCACCCTCTCGCCAAGGCTTCTCAAGGGAGGGGTGTTGACGAACACAACCTAAAGGAGGGAGGGATTTTTGGTTGAAGGTTTCATTTGTGGACGAAGAGTTCATCAACACAAAGCGAGGTATTTATAGGAAAACCTAAGGCCAACCAACGGCCAAGATCAAGCCATGGCAAGGCAAGTGTAAGGACAAGATCAAGCCATGTGCACCCTAACCCTACTCCACAAAACACTCCACAAAACAAGGCACAAAACAAGGCACAAATCAAGGCCATAAAGTAGCCCTTCGCCAAGGGTTGCCGCCGCTTCCAGCGAGGTGACACATGTCACCCTCCCGTTGGTCCAAATGTTTCGCCTCTAAAAATCCGCAAAAATAAAAATGACATAGCCTAAATTCCCTACGAAAGTCGTGGAAACGCTTCATTAAAAACGACTTAATCGGGTGTCATGAACAAAAGAATTCGCCAAGCCTAAATCACAAGTTCAAATTTCTACGCACGCCCCACGCATATACTGAAATACGGTATAACATTCTCCCTCCTTAGAAACATTCATTCCGAATGTTCCTTCTAAGTCTCAAAACAACGCGGCGCCAAGATAGTCTTCACTACTATACTTACGAACCAACTCGCCACATCCGCCACGTAAACACCCGCACATAAAAACTTACATCCAAGTCCACGAGGAAACACTCTCTAACATCACCAAAATGATACCACTTTTGTCACTTTGTCGCGAGCCTTGTCCGACGACTCCAACAAATGGTACCGCCGCATGCGATCACCGGCCGCCGACACTCAACCTCTTACCACATTTCGACATCGCTTTAGTTTCCAAAACTCGGTTACTATCTCTTAACGCGGCATCATTAATCGAACTTTCTCGATGGATCTTCGATACTTTCCTAACATAACAATACGAAGATCGGACGCCCCGCTTCCTAAGTCGGACGCAAATGCTAACATATAGGCAACCCGCCTATTCTTCACATGAACTCTCAAAGGCCCAAGGTAACTCGCTAAGTTTCTCTGCTTTCCAAAGCTCGCCACACCCTCGTCCGGTGGTACTTTCAAGAAGACCGACTGCCAACTCAACTTCTAAGCGCTGCCGCCGATTATCCGCACGATTCCTCCGAGCCGCTGTAACTTCTTCTAGACAAGCTTCACACTATCCACACCGCGGGAACAAGCTCAACTAATCGTCAACTTTGCCAACATCGAACCAATCGACCGCAACTTTACACTTCCGCCCCTACAAGGCTTCAAAAGGTGACATCCGAACACCGAAATGGTAGCTTAAACACTCTCCACAGAGACAACAATCCCCACAACTATCCTCAAATCCAAGCACCGCCCGAGGCGAACGCGATTCGAGACTCACCAGTTCTTAACACATGTTTGGTAAAACTTCCGTAAACAAAAACAGCCGCACTGGCTCCATCACCGCTATAAGGTGAAGGTAGGCACCCTGCAGCCTTACAACCTTTCTCGTAAAAACAACATCGCCGAGTGAACGGTCCCGATCAAGAACACGGCTGGCTGCCCCATCGCCCAACCACCGTCGAACGATCCACGAACTCGCACACCGTCAACTAAACTTGGGCCTAACACCCTCGTGACTCCTAACACAAGGCGACCACCACAAACCGACCCCACCACCAAACCCGCCGCGGTTGACCCGCAACGTGGCCTCAACCCACCCGCAACGCGCACAATGCTAGCTCCACGAAGGAAAACTCACTAATCACGCTACGAAAACCTAGCTGCCTTCTTAGCTCAACTACCCCTTTCATTCCACACTACTTAGGACCTATCCCAAACATAGCTCACGCGCACTATGCACTTCCGATACGGATCAAACATAACACTACACCTTTCTCGAGACGGCCTCACCTCTAAGGTCTCTACGTATAAAACTCTAAGGCTCACACCTTCTCTATCCCCAAATCTTACTTGGTTAACTAACCAAGATTTCTAATCACAATATTAACACACCGCTATCAAAACATAAAGCACTTATGATATACCCATCTTATCACACATACCGAACTCTGTAGAGGTTAAGGATATGCCTGATCTACCGCTTCACTCCCTAGTCGCTCTAATCAAACTCGCCTGTAGGCGATAGCTGGGCAAGGTGACGAACTACCCACCGATCTCAAGGCTAAGTCCTTCTACCAGACACTCTTTCGACATCGCACTGACGGTCATAGGTACAACAAGTACTAACTAAAAGACGACATTCCCGACGACGCTCACAACCGCGAACTGAAGCCCTCGAGTTCTAACCAACTCCTCGCATACCCCGAACGCCCCAAATCCGTGGAAGACCACTCGCATTGTGGATGTGCATAATCAAATCACGTGAGGTGACTCGCCAAAGTTACCAAAGGACTCACGCTCGCCCTCTCGCCTCGTTAACCCGCCGATCTCTACGCTTCTACCGCCGTATAAGCTCGCATACGTGCCATGCTCGCTTCAATCAAGAACTACTTCGCACAACCCTCTCGTTGATATTCATCAAGACTCGCATACATCGTATACTCTCCGTAGCCAAATCCATAGTAAATGCGCCTTTGCAATCTATATTCTCTGCTCCTGGCCGTGGAACCAAGGTTCACATATCACGGCCGCAGAGGAATCGCCGCCGCCGTGCTTAAACTCGGGCTAGCGACGCCGCAGTAAATCCTCGAACGGCATTACCCTAGGTAATGATTGGGCCTGTGCTCACGAACCCTATGAACTCTACTCAGCCTCTCCTCGCTTTCGCCTCCCGGGTTTTGCCTCACGCGAGGCATATCTGCAGTGGAAAGAAATACATTGAGGGTCCAACTTACAACATGCCTCTAAGGCACGATCTCAGAGTGAGAAGAATAGAAACCAATCCTAAATATCCTATAGCCTCCTCGATTATCGTGGTGCACAACACACCGATAATCAAGACTTCATCGATACGGCCTCAGACACATTTCGAGGATTAATCGCTCGATACTACTTTTGTCACGAATTCGATTCCGGCCCGTGGATCGTGCCTTACCCTGCACCCTAGTGATACAACATCGAGTAATCGAACATAAACGATACAAGGCATATTATGAAATATGAAACAATAACTGAGAAAACTTGCCTTTCGCATATATATAAACAAACAACTTTTTCAACATGAACAGCTTTAATCTTTTTACAAACCCCGCCACAATAAGATTACATGCACTTAAGAAATTATATATAACAACAATGGCGGACAGGCCCGCCATACCCTCAATGTAAACACCTACAAATAACAGGGACTATACCATCGATAAGCCTCCGAGAAACGGAGTTTTCCCAAACGCCGAATCGTGGACCCTAAGAGCGAGGATCAATGATCGTGTACCTTTACTCGCACAGATGAACGCAGCTTCAAGGAGGTCAAGACAACAAATTGAGTATGTGAAACTGAAAATAACATCAGAATGAAATCATAGTAGTCTATACAAAGCAGAGACATGTATGATAACCAAACTACGCTTTACAATAAATAAGCAATATGTTGCCGTGGACTCACGCCTCAAAGTCATCACTAATAATAACTATGGGTCTCACGCCCACAACATCAATCATGCCCGTGGAATACCTTCCTCACCGCCAGCCTCATGATATAAAAGCACTAAGGAATACACATGAACACCGTGTCCCACTGTGTCCAAATAAAATAAGATGCAGGCAAGTAAGGCATAGCCGACTACTAACACCTACAAGATTAACAAGGTCATAAATCAGATGATGATATCTGCTCTGACCATTACATGATCAAGCCGGTCACTCGCTCGCAGATCAAATGTGCGCGCCTAGCCCCGAACTTTCCGCACTCCGCATAGGCCAACCTCATAGGCCCGCATGAGGTATAACCTCGCATCGATGGTAGCTACTCCCAAGATCGCCCCGACTCGCAGTCCGCATGGCCACAAGTACCGCATGACCAAAAGGTCCTTAAACTAACCAGTAACTCTCTTAGTTCAGAATGGATCCACTGGACCAGCATGAGGTATTCTCAATCACGGTCCTGCA
Source organism: Przewalskia tangutica (assembly GCA_029844215.1). NCBI lineage: Eukaryota > Viridiplantae > Streptophyta > Magnoliopsida > Solanales > Solanaceae > Przewalskia > Przewalskia tangutica. The sequence goes on from JAQGDG010000432.1 coordinate 63,976, forward strand.
TCACCGAAGTCTACCCCGCACGGAGGCGCCTAACCTCCTGACACAAGTCAAGGCGAGCAGTACAATACCAACATAACTACCGATAGTCAAACAACTTTAAGCGCAATGGAGGAAAACCCTTTACACTAACATCACAAGATACTAACACACGTAGCATCATAACATGTTTACTTATCAATTCAACAAGAAAGTATTACAAGGCTATAACAATCCAATACAATCAAGTTATTCACACAAGGTACTTTCTATTAACAAGTTCGGGTATCTACCCCAAAGTACTTCACACATTAAATCTTTAAAAGATCTGCTTTTTCACATAAGTCACACAATGCCCGTAGTATAAAATAGAGGATCATTCTTTTAAGAAAACTAAAACTTACCTTTGTAAAATCAAGTAACAACATTATTTTCCAAACGCCCAAGTTTGCCTAATTTCAAATGTTCACGCTTCTTATTTTAGAAAGGTTTCGTAGTTCATAGTCTTATTCATTTAAGAATATAATTCTTTTTAAACAATCTGAGAAACATAAGCCTTATACGTGAGTAGGATATTCTTGTTTATAATAATCTTATTACAAAGAATCATGATCTAGGAAATATCATTTTGTCTCATCTTAGCTTCTATGCAGATGGAAGTTTCTACCGTTTTAATAATACTTAATTATTCAATACATTTTCCTTTATTAACGCTCGCAGTTGGTTTGTCGATACACATTTCTGATTTCCAAATCAAGAAACATTATCCCTTTTAAAAATCAAGTACTCATTACTCACGAACGAGGTTTCACACAAAATTCATATAATTCATTTGCTAAGTCTCTTATCTTACAAGATCAAGTCTCTTAACTTCTAAAATAAATAAATCATTCGCTTTATCTCTCTTGCCGCTATACCTAACTTCCCATAAAGCTAGTATAACTCTTAAGCTTTTAAAACCAAGTATTACTCTTCTTTAAAAACAGTTTAATTCTCTCAACTACTTCAAGATTATTATTATTCGCTTAAGTCAAAAGACATTGTCGCATAACCACGCTCAATTAACACACGACGCCCACCGTACTACATAGTTATACACACATCATGCTAGAAGAGATAGAAGAGGTTCACATACCTCGCGACGATTATCGACTATTAGCAAAACGCCCACGGCCATAACCCGCTTAGCTCGGTCCACCTTCTCAAGAAGACATGCTACTGCAGAACATTCAACCTATACAGTTACACGAGTCTATCAAAGTCTAGACTACTCAGAATAAATCTAGATGCAAGATCCTACTGAAATCGCACTCTTCCTACCCACAACTACACAAGCTCATCAGAATACACCCCACGTAATTACAGTCGCTTCTTAACTTTAAATTCGTGCTTAAGTCCAAGGACATTGCCACAACATTAAGTTCAAGACTATATATAGTATACTTCAACTATATATTCTAACATCATGTAATTTCCAATTACAATAGAGGGACAAGATAACACTCGATAAGCCCATAATTATCCAAGTTAAAATGTCGATCCTGGGCAACATTTAGCTCCAACTCCGAGCGCCCAACCCGCTTTAAACCACCCTTAGAAGTTCTAACTAACTTCTACACAATACTCCAACTGACTATGGAGATTTTCCTTAGGGTTTCGGTTTTGTGGACCGACGGGAAGTATAATAGTATTTCTGGCTTTTCAGATAGTATAACCTTAGAATACTACAAGGTATACGACTAAGGTATTTGGGCATTATAACAATACTGAGAGTATTTCTATACCACAAAAAGTGGTATTATACGAAAGCAACTAGGCTAGTGGGGTTCTCACGACCACTGTGAGTGGGAGAGCACCCTCTCGCCAAGGCTTCTCAAGGGGAGGGGTGTCGACGAACACAACCTAAAGGGAGGGAGGATTTTTGGCTTGAAGGTTTCATTTGTGGACGAAGAGTTCATCAACACAAAGCGGAGGTATTTATAGGAAAACCCAAGGCCAACCAATGGCCAAGATCAAGCCATGTGCAAGGCAAGTGTAAGGCCAAGATCAAGCCACGCTGCACCCTAACCCTACTCCACAAAACACTCCACAAAACAAGGCACAAACAAGGCACAAATCAAGGCCATAAAGTAGCCCAATTCCGCCAGTGGTTGCTACCGTCACGACCCGACTCGGCTCACGATCGTGCCCTACCGGGCACCCCGCTGTATACATCGCAGAATAGCAGCTGAACATACACAACATACAAAAACTTAGACAAGAATTCAACAACAAAGAGCTGATAAGGCCACCTTCCGTAAAATATACTCAATCCGTAAATAATAAGACATTTTTCTTTTCTTTACCCCAATCCACAATGTGACTACTGCACTTAAGAATAATAACTCAAGTGACAGGCCCCGCCATACCCCGAATGTACAACAACCGACAATACTGTGGATAAGCCTCAAACGAAGGAGCTTCAACAAATGCTGATCCTAAGAGCGAGGATCAACAACTCATTTACTCGCATGATGAACGCAAACGCCTCGAAGGAGGTCAAGATAACATGTACTAAATATGTGAAATCGAAAGTAATCAGAATGAAATCATAAGTCTAAAATAAACCGAGACATGTATGATAACTCACCAACAAAGATAATCAGGCCTTACTAACAATGAGAGTAACAGAGTATACTTACAATATAAAGTAGAAAGCTCACGATCAAAGCAGACCACCGCCCGCAAAGATCATTAAGCAATCCTATTCCCGGACTATTTCACCCGCATAGATCGCGCGGACCCGCATTAGGTATTCCTCGATAGGTCAGACTACCGCACGGGACTATTTCACCCGCATAAGCCCATAAAGACTCGCATGAGGTATTCCTCGCATCATGGGTAGCAACCACTAAACAGTGGTATAACGCCTCGGGTTTACCTCATTTATACTCTTACCCCAAGCGTGGTATAACGCCTCGGGCTTACCCTCATTTATACTCTACCCTAGCTCAACCGGCCATCATACATAACATAAGCCCTACCGGCTTATCATACAATAAATAAGCAAGTTAAGAAATCCCCCTAACTTCTTATTAGCCTTATTCATATACATTCTCATTTTAGTTTACTTAAGGCACTAACATGTCATTATAAAATCTGGGAATTTAACCCAAAGTACTACGACTTCTATTCTTTTAAAATGACTCTTTTTCATATATAACTTCCAAGATACTAATAATCGTAGTATCAAGTCATAACTACTTTTCAAGACAAGTCACGATACCTTTTAGAAATACAATTAGGCTTCTAAATCAAGTGACTTCTTTCTTTTAAAACCTTAGGCAATTGATGCCTTTAATCAAATTGCCTTCAATAAATCAAGCCATTTATCTTTCCATAAAACCAATATAACCAACTCCCCATAAAGTCGTTATATTCACTTTATGCATTAGTCAAGCACAATTTTCTATCCAAGGGACTTATACGCTTAAAACGTAAACAAGTATCGCATACTTTAAAACTCTTCAAGTCCCTTAACATACTTAAATTACTTAGAGTAAACCACTTTAAACTTTCCATAAAACAAGTATCAAAATACTTTCAACATACTTAAAGTCTCTTAACTTTGAAAACCAAGATATCCTTAACATTTAAACAAGTGAGTTAATTCTAACTCAATCAACTCGACATTCCTAAAATAAGCCAAGGATGTCAAATTGACTAGATTGTCAAAATCTTGTACGCCTACCGCACTATATACGTGAAACTAGTCATGCTCAAAAGATAGGAAAGTTCCACATACCTCTTCTGGTCAAACCACTTGTCAAGCACAAATTCCCGCCTGTAGTATGTCAACCTATAATATTCACAATACGCCCATTAAGGCCTTACTTCAAACGTGAGAATATTATAAGTGTTAAGTCTCTAAATTCTACTAAAATCTGACAAAGACCTCCTTTGTTTTTACTAACTTTGCCACCTTTTCCAAGGTCGAAATACAATAACCAAACAGCCCCAATTGGCTCATAACAATATGTATGTAATCCAACGCAAATGAATAACCAAACAAACCCAATTGGCTCACAATAATATAAGGTAATTGTCACGACCAACCTGGCTCGTGGATCCTGCCTTACTCCTGCACCCAAGTAGACATACATCGAGTAATCTAACATAAAGACAATACATGAAACCAAGAAATAAGACAAGGAAATAAGAACACAAAGCAACTAAAAACGGTTACCTTCAAGATATGTATAAATAGCAACTTTTTCAACATGAATGCTTTAATCCTTTTACAAACCCCGCCACAACAAGATTTGCTGCACTTAAGAATGATACGATAATAATGGCGATGTGGCCCCACTAAACCCCGAATGTAAACACTTACGCACGCTGTGACTATACCATCGATAAGCCTCCGAGAAACGGAGCTTCCCAAACGCTCAAACTGCGACTCGAGCTAGGATCAACGATCGTACTCAACTCGCGCAGATGAACGCAAATTTCAAGGAGGTCAAGACAACAGTAATTTGTACGTGAAACTGAAATACATATCAGAAATGAAATCATAGCAAACATATAAAGCAGAGATACGATGAGATAACCAAACTACGCTTTATAACAAAGCAATATGTCAAGTCGTGACTCACGCCTCAAGTCATCACTCAAGTATAACAACGGGTCTCGTGCCCACAACATCAATCACGCCTGCGGATACCTTTCCTCACCGCCAGCACGTATATAAAAGCACCAAGGAACACACTCAACACCGTGTCCCACTGTGTCATAATAAAATCAGACGGTAAGTACGTAAGGCATAGCCGACTACTAAAACCTACTGCACAACAAGGTCAGCGAATCAGATTATAAGATCCGCTTGCATCGCTACATGATCAAAGCCGCCACTTGCCCGCAGATCAATGTAATGCGCTTCAACTCCTCGAACTCCCGCAGCCCGCATAGCCAATCTCATCGCCCGCATGAGGCATTCCCGCATCGGCGTAGCTACTCCTCGCATCGCCCCGACTTCGCACCGCATGGCCACAAGGACCGCATGCCCATAAAGGACGACGACACTAACCTCGAACTCGTGAGTTCGTGATAGCCCCCGACCGCATGAGGTATTCTCGAATCATAGGTCCATCGACCACCGAGTCTACCACGATCGGAGGGCAAATTTAACTCCCGAATCATCTCAAGAGATGAATGCCACAATACTATCATAACGACCGATAGTTAATACACAATCAAGGGAACCCTTCACACAAACATCACAAGATACTAACACACGAAGATCCCAACACGCTATTTATCAACGCAATCAAGAAAGTATTACAAGGCTATCACAAACCAATACAATCAAGTTGTTCACACAAGGTACCTTCTACTATATGATTAACAAAATCGGTTTTATCCCCAAAGTACTTCATACATCAATTCTTTAAAAGATACAAGCATTTCACAATGCCACACAATACCCGTAGTATAAAATAGAGTGACTATCCTTTTTAAAGTAAATCAATTACTTCTCTTTGTAAAATCAAGTAGCAACATTCTTTTCCAATGATCAAGTTTGCCTAATTTCCAATGTTCAAGTTTCTCATTTTAGAAAGTTTTCGTAGTTCATAGTCTTATTCATTTGAGAACATAATTCCCCTTAAAACTATCTCGAGAAACATAAGTCTTATATGTGAGTAGATATTCTTGTTTATAACAATCTTATTACATGTTAACATGATCTAGAAATATCATTTTGTCTCATCTTAGCTTCTATGCAGATGGAAGTTTCTACCGGTTTTAATAATACTTAATTAGTCAAAACATTCCTTTTATTAACGCCGCAGCTGGTTTGTCGATACACATTCTGATTCAAATCAAGAAACATTCTTAAGCCGTTATACCTAACTTCCCATAAAGCTAGTATAACTCTTAAGTTTTTCAAAACCAAGTATTACTTCTTCTTTCAAAATGATTCAAAATCTTTGAAATACTTCAAGTTCTTTATTAACACATAACAAGCCGCTTATAGTTCAAATCGCTTACCTTTTAAAACCACATGTATTTTCTAACCCACATAAAGTCATATAACCAACTTCCCATAAAGCCGTTATAACACTTTATGTTTACACCAATCAAATACATTTAGCACACGACGCCTACCGCACTACATAGTTCACACATATCATGCTAGAAGAGATAGTAAGAGGTTCACATACCTCGCGACGGCAGTATCGACTAATAGCAAAACGCCCAAGTACTTCCACCGCCGGCCACTCCTTAAGCCACGGATCGCATCACACGTAGTACTTCAACCTATAAGGCCACAAGGCGCTTATTAACATTAGGTCTCTTCAGAGAACATTCTACGTAAAATTCGGCAAAGACTCTCCCCGCAACAACAGAAATCTCCTCCTCTAACGAGGCCTACCAAGCCAACCAGTGGGTTATATATCTAACCCAAACGGTACAATTCTACTCTACTGCATTATTACACACCCATCAGAATACAACCCTATGTAATTACGCCAAGATTTTCTTTAAATTCAGCTTAAGTCGCAAGACATTGCCGTAGTATTATTCAGCTTAAGTCAAAAGACATTGCCAATAACTACGCTCAGCTTCATATAGTATACTTCAACTATATATTCAACAATTATGTAATTTCCAATTACAATAGGACAAGATAATTACTCGATAAGCCCATAATTATCCTAGCTAAAGTCGATCCCGGCAATCGCTTAGCTCCAACTCCGAGCGCCCAACCCGCTTCTAAACCACCCTTAGAAGTTCTAACCAACTTCTACACAATACCCCAACTGACTATGGAGATTTCCCTAGGGTTTCTGCTTGTGGACCGACGGGAAGTATAATAGTATTTCCGGCTTTTTGTACAAGTATAACCTTAGAATACTACAAGGTATAGGCTAAGGTAATTGGGCATTATAACAATACTTTGAGAGTATTCTACCAAAAGAGTGGGGTATTATACGAAAGCAACTAGCAGTGGGGTACCTAATGCCACACAACTAGGAAGTGCACTTCTGCCAAGGCCTCTAGAGATGAGGCTTCGCCGAACTCAACACAAAGTGAGGGAGAAGGAGAGCTTTCAAGACTTAGGCAAATTTGTGATGAATAAGTTCATCAAAGCGGTATTTATAGCCAAGTGAAAGCCAACCAACGGCCAAGATCAATCCATGTGTTAGGCAAGTGTAGGCTAGGATTTACCAAACACAAATATCCTACCTACCCTTGACTTTGTCAAGGCAACAAAACGTGCCTTTGCTTCATCCATTTCGCCCAAATGGACGATTCAAGTCCACTCAATGAGAGTGCTGCCGCGCCTCTGCTGGTCCAACACGCTTCGCCTCTAAAAATCCGCAAAAATTAGAAAGGACATAGCCGAAATTCCCTACGAAGTCAGGAAAACGCTTTCACTAAAAACGACTCTAACCGTGTTGTAATAAAATTAAATCGCCAAGCCTATATTAAAAGTTTCAAATTTTCTACGCACGCCCCACGCATACTTTGAAATACGGTATAACATTCTCCTCCTTAGAAACATTCGTCCCAATGTTCCTTCTAAGTCTCAAACAAATACGCGCCAAAGATAGTCTTCACTACTATACTTACGAGAACAATCCTTGCCGCACATGGCCACAGAAACAACTAGCGCAAAAAGCTTACATCCAAGTCCACGAGGAAACACCTCTAACATCACCACAACCACCTCTCTCCAGGGTCTAAAATATACTTCCTTCGTACCTTCTCTCTACAAAAGAAATGATCACATCTATGCTCGCCATACATGCTCACTTCTCTCCTTACTCGTCAGAGATACCACTTTGTCACTTTGTCGCGAGCCTTGCCCGACGACCCAACAAATGGTACCGGCCGCCATGATCCCGAGGATGTCGTGACACTGAACTCTCACCACATTCTCGACACGCTTCGCCCCAAAACTCGGGCTACTATCTCTAACGTGGTCATCATTAAGTGGGAACACTGATGGATCTCCGATACTTTTCCGGTCATAACAATACGAAAGACCGACGCATACCTCCTAAGCCTGACTGCAAAGCTAACATATAGGCAACCCGCCTATTCTTCACATGAACTCAAAAGGCCCAAAGTAACTCGCTAAGTTCCTCTCAGATTCCAAACTCACACCCAACCCGGGTGGTACCTTCAAGAAGACCGACCACAACTCAACTCTGGTAAGCTGCCGCCGATTATCCGCACACCTCCGAGCCGCTGTAACTTTTCTAGACAAGCTTCGACTATCCATACCGCCGGAACAAGCTCGAACTAACTAATCAACCTTGCCAACATCGAACCAATCGACCGGCATTTACACTTCCGCCCTACAAGGCTTCACAAAGCGATATCCTAACACCTAAATGGTAGCTCAAACACTACTCACAGAGACAACAATCCCTACAACTATCCTCGAAATCCAAACACCGCCCGATGCACGCGATTCTCGAGACTCACCCGAAGTTCTTAACCCCGCCTGTAAACTTTTAAGACGGTAAAAATAGCTACAACCCGGGCTTCACTGGTTCGACATAAGGCGAAGGTAGCACCCTGCAGCCTTACAACCTTTCTCGATAAAATAATACCGCCGAGTAAACGATCTTTGCTAAGACAAGACGGCCGACTCTCTCATCCGACCATCGTCGAACGTGATCCACGAAGTTCAGACCGGGTTAACTAAACTTAGCCTAACACCTTCGCGATCTTACCACAAGGCGGACCACCACAACCGACCCTACCACCAAACATGCCGCTGGTTGACCCGCAACGCGGACTCAACCCGACCCGCAACGCGCATCATACTAGCTCCCTAACCGAACAATCTCACTAATCACGCATTAAAACCTGCGGCCTTCTTAGCTCAACTACCCTCTTTCATTCCACACTACTAGTGGACCTGTCCTAACATAACTCACGCGGCACTATGCACCCGATAAGTGGTCAAACATAACACTACACCTTTTTCTCGAGACGGCCTCACCTCTAAGGTCTCACGATAAAGCTCTAAGGCTCACACCTTATCTATCCCCAAAATCTTACCTGCTAAACAACCATGATCTCTAAACACAACTAACACACCGCTTATCGAACATAGCACCTAAGGTATACTCACCTTATCACACATACCGATCTCTGTGAGGGTTAAAAATATATCTATACCCACCGCTTCACCCTTAGTCGTTTAATCAAACCCGCCTGCAGGCATAGCCAGGAAGATGACGAACTACCCACCGATCCTCGGCTAAGTCCTCCTACAAGGACACTCTATCGACATCAGGCCCTGACGGTCGTAGGTACAACAAGTACCAACTAAAAGACGACATTCCCTGATGACGTCATACATCGCGAACCGGCCCCTGAGTTCTCGACTCAACTCGCATAATCCGAACGCCCCAACCCGGAAGACCACTCAGACCGCGAGGTGCATATCAATTGGCCGCGAGGCGACTCGCCTAAAGTTACTAGCGACCTCGCCGCCCGCCCTCTTCTCGCTTGTCCTTCGTTAACCCACAATTTATGTTTTTCTCGCCGCGCGATAAGCCCGCATACGTGCCATGCTCAAGCCCAATCAAGAATTACTCGCACAACCTCTTTAGATAGTCCTCAAGATTCGCAGACATCCAGATACTTCCGTAGCCAAATCTATAGCTAGTAATGTGGTCGCCTCTTTGCACCCAAATTCTCTCCCGGCCGTGGAACCGGCGTTCAAATATCACGGCCGCAGCTGGAACCGCCACGCCGTGCAAACTCACTGGGCCAGCGATGCCGCAGAACTCCCGAACGAAGCACTACCCTAGGTAATGATTGCTCGCCTCGCCACCCTCCGAACTCTACTCAGCCTCTGCCGCTTTGCCCTCCGGCCCGGCTGTTCTACGCGAGGCATAACCCAGTGGAAAGAATTTCACGTAGGGTCCAACTTACAACACAATTTAAGGCACGATCTCAGAGTGAGAAGAATAGAAACTACTCAAATATCCTATAGCCTCTCGACATCGCGGGTGCACAACACACCGATAATCAAGACTCATCGATACGGTCCGTAGACACCTTCCGAGGATTAACCGCCTGATACCACTTTTGTCACGACTCCAACCTGCCCGCGGATCGTGCCTTACCTCGCACCCAAGTAGACATACATCGAGTAATCACGAACATAAAGACAATACGAAACCAAAGAAATAAGATGAAATAAGAAGACAAAGCAACTAAAAACGTAACCTTTCAGATATGTATAAATAGCAACTTTTTCAACATGAATAGCTTTAATCCTTTTACAAACCCCGCCACAACAAGATTTCATGCACTCTAAGAATGATACGATAATAATGGCGATGACAGGCTCACAACCCCCGAATGTAAACACTTACGACGCATGTGACTATACCACCGATAAGCCTCCGAGAAACGAGCTTCCCAAACGCTGAAATCAGACCGAGAGCTAGGATCAACGATCGTGTACCTCAACTCGCGGCAGATGAACGCACTTCGGGCGAGGTCAAGATAACAAAAAGTACCGTGTATGTGAAATCAAAATACATATCAGAATGAAATCATAGCAATTATATAAAGCAGAGACACGATGATAACCAAACTACGCTTATAACAAAGCAAGCCATGTCAAGTCGTGACTCACGCCTCAAGTCATCACTCAAGTATAACAACGGTCTCGTGCCCACAACATCAATCATGCCCGTGGATACCTTCCTCACCGCCAAGCCTACGATATAAAAGCACCAAGGAACACACTGAACACCGTGTCCCACCGTGTCATAATAAAATCAGACGGTAAGTACGGCGCATAGCCGACTACTAAAACCCACGCATCAACAAGGCCGCGAATCAGATCATAAGATCTGCCTAGACCGCCACATGATCAAAGCCGCCACTTGCCCGCAAAGATCATGTACGCGCCTAACCTCGAACTCCCGCAGCCGCATAGGCCAATCTCATCGCCCGCATGAGGCATTCTCGTGACGAGGTAGCTACTCCCGATCGCCCCGACTTGGCATTGCATGGCTACAAGGACCGCATGCCCATAAAGGACGACACTAACTCGAACTCTCGTAGCTCGCATGTGCCCCGACTGCACGAGGTATTCTCGAATCATGTGTCCATCGACCCGCTCGAGTCTACCCCGTGATCGGAGGGCACTAACCCTCTGGAATCATCTCAAGAGATGAATGCCACAATACTATCATAACGACTGATAGTTAATAAGCACAATCAAGGGAACCCCTTCACACAAACATCACAAGATACTAACACACGTAGCATCCCAACACGTTTACTTATCAACGCAATCAAGAAAGTATTACAAGGCTATCACAAACCAATACAATCAAGTTGTTCACACAAGGTACCTTCTACTATATGATTAACAAAATCGGCTTTATCCCCAAAGTACTTCATACATCAATTCTTTAAAAGATACTGCCATTTCACAATGTCACACAATACCCGTAGTATAAAATAAGAGTGACTATCCTTTTTAAAGTAAATCAATTACTTCTCTTTGTAAAATCAAGTAGCAACATTCTTTTCCAATGATCAAGTTTGCCTAATTTCCAATGTTCAAGTTTCTCATTTTAGAAAGTTTTCGTAGTTCATAGTCTTATTCATTTGAGAATATAATTCTCCTTAAAACTATCCGAGAAACATAAGTCTTATATGAGTAGATATTCTTGTTTATAACAATCTTATTACAAAGAAACATGATCTAGGAAATATCATTTTGTCTCATCTTAGCTTCATGCAGATGGAAGTTTCAATCGTTTTAATAATACTTAATTAGTCAAAACATTCCTTTTATTAACGCCGCAGTTGGTTTGTCGATACACATTCTCGATTTCCAAATCAAGAAACATTCTTAAGCCGTTATACCTAACTTCCCATAAAGCTAGTATAACTCTTAAGTTTTTCAAAACTAAGTATTACTTCTTCTTTCAAAATGATTCAAAAATCTTTGAAATACTTCAAGTTCTTTATTAACACATAACAAGCCGCTTATAGTTCAAACTGCCATCTTTTAAAACCACATGTATTTTCTAACCCACATAAAGTCGTTATAACCAACTTCCCATAAAGCCGTTATAACACTTTATGTTTACACCAATCAAATACATTTAGCACACGACGTCATCGCACTACATAGTTCACACATATCATGCTAGAAGAGATAGGAAGAGGTTCACATACCTCGCGACGAGTATCGACTAATAGCAAACGCCCAAGTACTTCCACTGCCGGCCACTCCTGCTTTCACGATCGCACCACACGTAGTACTTCAACCTATAAGGCCACAAGGCGCTTTATTAACATTAGGTCTCTTCAGAGAACATTCTACGTAAAATTCGGCAAGACTCCCCCAATAACAACAGAATCTCTCCTCTAACGAGGCCGCCACTAAGCCAACCAGTGGTTATATATCTAACCCAAACTGTACAATTCTACCTACGGCATTACATACACCCATCAGATACAACCCTATGTAATTACAGTCAAGATTTCTTCTTTAAATTCAGTGCTTAAGTCGCAAGACATTGCCGAAGTATTATTCAGCTGTCAAAGACATTGCTAATAACTACGTTTCGCTTCTATATATAGTATACTTCAACCATATATTCAACAATTATGTAATTTCCAATTACAATAGAGGACAAGATAATTACCTCGATAAGCCCATAATTATCCTAGCTTAAAGTCGATCCTCGGGCAATCGCTTAGCTCCAACTCCGAGCGCTCCAACCCGCTTTAAACCACCCTTAGAAGTTCTAACCAACTTCTACACAATACCCCAACTGACTATGGAGATTTCCTAGGTTTCTGGTTTGTGACCTGACGGGAAGTATAATAGTATTTCTGGCTTTTTGTACAAGTATAACCTTAGAATACTACAAGGTATAGGCTAAGGTAATTGCATTATAACAATACTTTGAGAGTATTCTACCAAAAGAGTGGGTATTATACGAAGCAACTAGGCAGTGGGGTACCCCACCACACAACTGTGAGTGGGTGATACTCTGCCAAGGCCTCTGAGAGAGGAGGCTTCGCCGAACTCAACACAAAGCAGAGGGAGAAGGAGAGCTTTCAAGACTTAGTAAATCTGTGGATGAATAAGTTCATCAGCGTGGGTATTTATAGCCAAGTGAAAGCCAACCAACGCCAAGATCAATCCATGTTAGTGCAAGCGTAGGCTGGGGATTTACCAAACACAAATATCCTACCTACCCTTGACTTTGTCAAGGCAACAAAAACGTGCCTTTGCTCATCCATTTCGCCCAAATGGACGATTCAAGTTCACTCAATGAGAGGTGCCGGCGCCTCTTGTTGGTCCAACACGCTTCGCCTCTAAAAATCCGCAAAATTAGAAAGGACATAGCCGAAATTCCCTACGAAAGTCAGGAAAACGCTTTCACTAAAAACGACTCTAACCGTGTCAGGCACAAAATTAAATCGCCAAGCCTATATTAAAAGTTTCAATTTTCTACGCACGCCCTACGCATACTTTGGAAATACGGTATAACATTCTCCCTCCTTAGAAACATTCGTCCCGAATGTTCCTTCTAAGTCTCAAAACAACATACGCCAAGATAGTCTTCACTACTATACTTACGAACAACTCCTACACATGGCCACAGAAACAACTAGCGCAAAAAGCTTATATCCAAGTCCACGAGGAAACACCTCTAACATCACCACAACCACTTCTCACCGGGGTCTAAAATATACTTCCTTCGCATCTTCTCTTTACAAAAGAAATGATCACATCAATGCTCGCCATACAAGCTCACTTCTCCTTACTCGTCAGAGATACCACTTGTCACTTTGTCGCGAGCCTTGTCGACGACCAACAAATGGTACCGCCGCCATGATCCCGAGGATGTCAGACACTCAACTCTCACCACATTCTCGACACGCAGCTTCAAAACTCTGGCTACTATCTCTAACGTATCACAATTGGCCGGGAACACTGATGGATCTCCGATACTTTTCCCGGTCATAACAATACAAAGATCGGACGCATAAATTCTCCCTAAGCCTGGACCAAGAAAAGCTAACATATAGGCAACCCGCCTATTCTTCATGAACTCGTGCGGCCCAAAGTAACTCGCTAAGTTCCTCTCAGATTCCAAACTCACACCCAACCCGGTGGTACTTCAAGAAGACCGACCACAACTCAACTTCCATGCCGCGCCGCATTATCCGCACAATTCCTCCGAGCCGCCGTAACTTCTTCTAGACAAGCCAGACTATCCACAAATCACCGGAATGTTCTCGAACCAACTAATCGAACTCTCGCTAACATCGAACCAATCGACTCGCAATTTACACTTCCGCCCTACAAGGCTTCACAAAGCGATATCCTAACACCAAATGGTAGCTCAAACACTACCTCCATGAGACAAACAATCCCTACAACTATCCCCAAATCCAAACACCGCCCCAGGCGTAACGCGATTTTGACTCACCAGTTCTTAACCCTCGCTCGTAAACTTTTAAGACTTAAAATATTACAACCCTGGCTTCACTGTTCTTACATAAGGTGAAGGTAGGCACCCTGCGTACTTTACAACCTTTCTCGATAAAATAATATCATGAGTAAACGATTTTGCTAAGACAAGACGGCCGACTTCCTCGTCCGATTCATCGGGTCGAATGATCCACGAGTTCGTACGTCAGTTAACTAAACTTAGGCCTAACACCTTCGTGATCCTACCACAAGCGCGACCACCACAAACCGACCCCACCAAACATGCCGCGGGGTTGACCCGCAACGCGACTCGAACCCGACCCGCAACGCGCATCATATAGCTACCTCACCGAACAATCTCACTAATCACGCTACTGAAAACCTAGCGGCCTTCTTAGCTCAACTACTCCTCTTTTCATTCCACACTACTAGTGACTCGTCCTAACATAACTCACGCACCATGACTCCGATAAGTATCAAACATAACACTACACCTTTTCTCGAGACGGCCTCCACCTCCAAGGTCTCTACTGATAAAGCTCCCAAGGCTCACACCTTATCTATCCCCAAAATCTTACCTTGCTAAACAACCATGATCTCTAAACACAACTAAATACACCGCTTATCGGAACATAGCACCTAAGGTATACTCACCTTATCACACATAATGATTCTGAGGTTAAAAATATATCTATACTCCATCGCTTCACTTCTTAGTCGTTCTAATCAAATCGCCTCGTAGGCGCATAGCTAGGGAAGATGACGAACTACCCACCGATCCTCAAGGCTAAGTCCTCCTACAAGGATACTTCTATCGATGATCGTGACTGACGGTCGAGGTGTACAACAAGTACCAACTAAAGACGACATTCTCGACACGCCTGGCCATTACTCGCGGAACCGGAAGCCCCGAGTTCTCACCAACTCCCGCATAATCCGAACGCCCAACCCCGTGGAAGACCACTCAGATCGCGACGGAGGTGCATATCAAATGGGCCAGCGGAGGCGACTACTTTCGTAAAGTTACTTAAAGGACCTTGCCGCTCCGCCCTTCTCGTTGGCCCTTCGCAACCCGTTAATCTCTATGTTTTCGGCCGGCCGCGCATAAGCCCGCATACGTGCCATGCTCAAGCCCAATCAAGAATTACTCGCACAACCTCTTTAGATAGTCCTCAAGATTCTGCATCAGACGATACTTCTTTCCCCGTAGCCAAATCTATAGCTTGGGTAATGTGGCCGCTTCTTTTTGCAATCTAAATTCCTCTCGCTCTCGCCGTGGAATCGGGCGTTCAAATATCATGGCCAGCAGCTGGAATCGCCGCGCTGCTAAATCACTCGCTAGTGATGTCGCGTAACTCCCGAATGAAGCACTACCTTAGGTAATGATTGGGTTCTCGGCCTCGCCACCCTCTTCAACTTCTACTCGCAGCCTCCCTCGGCCGCCTTGCCCTCCCGTCCCGGTGCTGTTCACGCGAGGCACACCCGTAAGTGGGAAAGAATTTCTGGCCGAGGGTCCAACTTACAACACAAATTCTAAGGTACGATCTCGAGTGAGAAGAATAGAAACCACCCTAAATATCCTATAGCTCTCCTGGATATCAGCGGTGTGGTGCAAACACACCGAGCAATCAAGACTTCATCGATACTAGCCTCACACCTTCCGAGGATTAATCGCTTTCCGATACCACTTTTTGTCACGACTCCGAACCTGGCCCTGATCGTGCCTTACCCCGCACCCAAGCAGACATACATCGTAGTAATCAAAGCTAAACATAAAGACAATACATGAAACCAGTGAAATAAGACAGCTGAAATAGTTAAGACAAAGCTAACTAAAACCATTCTTTCAAAGATATGCAATAAATAGTAACTTTTCAACACGGTAATAGCTTTAACTTTTTACAAACCTCCTGCCCACAAATAAAGATTTCATAGGCACTTAAGAATGATACGACAACAATGATGGACAGGCTCCGCCGAACCTCCGAATGTAAACACTTACGATTTGAGTGCGATCATACCAATCGGCATAAGCTCCGAGAAACCGAGCTTCCCAAACGCTGAAATCGCGGACCAGAGCTAGATCAACGACCGTGTACCTCAACCCGCATTAACGCAGCCTCAAGGAGGTCGTCAGACAACAAAAATTTAGTATGTGGAAACTGAAAATACATAATCAGAAATGAAATCATAGCAGCCATATAAAGCAGAGATATGCGATGATAACCAACTACAGCTTTTTACATAAATAAAGCAACATGCTAAGTCGTGACCTACGCTCAAGTCATCACTCAAGTATAACAACGGGTCTCCGTGCCCACAACATCAATCATGCCCGTGATACTCTTCCTCACCGCTGCAGCCTACTTATATAAAAGCACCATGAATACACTCGAACACCTGTCCTACCTGTGGTCATAATAAACTGTGACGGTAAGTATTTAAGGCATAGCCGACTACTAAAACCTACGCATTCAACAAAGGTCATGAATCAGATTATAAGATCTCGCTTCAGACCGGCCACATGATCAAAGCCGCCACTTGCCCGCAGATCACGCACGCGCTTAACTCCTCGAACTCCCGCACCGCATAGGCCAATCTCATCGCCCGCATTGAGGCATTCCCGCATCGGCGGTAGCTACTTCTCGATCGCCCCGACTTCGCAGCCTCCGCATGCTACAAGGACCGTATGCCCATAAAGCGCGATTTGACACTAACTCGGAACTCTCGTAGCTCGCATAGCCCCCGGACTCGCATGAGGTATTCTCGAATCATACGTCCATCGACCCGCAAGTCTACCCCGCATCGGAGGGCAGCTTAACCCCCGGAATCATCTCAAGAGATGAATGCCACAATACTATCATAACGACTGATAGTTAATAAGCACAATCTGGCGGAACCCTTCACACAAACATCACAAGATACTAACACACGTAGCATCCCAACACGCTTACTTATCAACGCAATCAAGAAAGTATTACAAGGCTATCACAAACCAATACAACTGCTGTTCACACAAGGTACCTTCTACTATATGATTAATAAAATCGGGTTTTTATCCCCAAAGTACTTCATACATCAATTCTTTAAAAGATACGGGCGCATTTCACAATGCCACACAATACCCGTAGTATAAAAACAGAGCGACTATCCTTTTTAAAGTAAATCAATTACTTCTCTTTGTAAAATCAAGTAGCAACATTCTTTCCAATGATCAAGTTTGCCTAATTTCCAATGTTCAAGTTTCTCATTTTAGAAAGTTTTCGTAGTTCATAGTCTTATTCATTTGAGAATATAATTCTCCTTAAAACTATCCGAGAAACATAAGTCTTATACGTAGTAGGATATTCTTGTTTATAAATAATCTTATTACAAAGAGCCTATGATCTAGGAAATATCATTTTGTCTCATCTTAGCTATGCAGATGGAAGTTTCTACGGTTTTAATAATACTTAATTAGTCAAACATTCCCTTTATTAACGCTTGAAGTGGTTTGTCGATACACATTCTCGATTTCCAAATCAAGAAATATTCTTGCCGTTATACCTAACTTCCCATAAAGCTAGTATAACTCTTAAGTTTTTCAAAACCATATTACTTCTTCTTTCAAAATGATTCAAAATCTTTGAAATACTTCAAGTTCTTATTAACACATAACAAGCGCTTATAGTTCAAATCGCCACCTTTTAAAACCACATGTATTTTCTAACCCACATAAAGTCATATAACCAACTTCCCAT
The DNA here is from genome assembly GCA_029844215.1 of Przewalskia tangutica. Taxonomy (NCBI): domain Eukaryota; kingdom Viridiplantae; phylum Streptophyta; class Magnoliopsida; order Solanales; family Solanaceae; genus Przewalskia; species Przewalskia tangutica. The sequence continues at coordinate 82,180 of JAQGDG010000432.1, forward strand.
AAAGCCGTTATAACACTTTATGTTTACACTCAATCAAATATATTTAGCACATGACGCTCAATCATACACATAGTTCACACATATCACGCTAGAAGAGATAGGAAGAGGTTCACATACTCGCGACGCAGCATCGACTAATAGCAAAACGCCCAAGTACTTCCAACCGCTTCTACTACTCCTGCCACGCAGACGCACCACACTAGTACTTCAACCTATAAGGCCACGCGCTTATTAACATTAGGTCTCTTCAGAACATTCTACGTAAAATTCAGCACTCCCCGCAACAACAGAAATCTCCTCCTCTAACGAGGCCGCCACCAAGCCAACCAAGTGGTTATATATCTAACCCAAACGCGTACACCCTACTACTGCACTACTATTACACACCCATCGTAATACAACCCATGTGAATTACAGCTCAAGACTTTCTTTAAATTCAGCTTAAGTCGCAAGACATTGCTGTAAGTATTATTCAGCTTAAGTCAAAAGACATCGCCATAACTACGTCTCGCTCTATATATAGTATACTTCAACTATATATTCAATAATTATGTAATTTCCAATTACAACAGAGGGACAAGATAATTACCTCGATAAGCCCATAATTATCCTAGCTTAAAGTCGATCCCTGGGCAATCGTTAGCTCCAACTCCAGCGCCCAACCCGCCTAAACCACCCTTAGAAGTTTAACCAACTTCACACAATACCCCAACTGACTATGGAGATTTCTCTGTGGTTTGTTTTGTGGACTGACGAAGTATAATAGTATTTCTGGCTTTTTGTACAAGTATAACCTTAGAATACTACAAGGTATAGGCTAAGGTAATTGGCATTATAACAATACTTTTGAGAGTATTCTACCAAAAGAGTGGCATATACTAAAGCAACCAGGCTTGGGGTACCCACACACACAACCAGAGTGGCGCACTTCTACAAGGCCTCTGTGAGAGGAGGCCGCCTAACTCAACACAAAGGAGGGAGAAGGAGAGCCAAGACTTAGGTAAATTTGTGGATGAATAAGTCTATCAAAGGGGTGGGTATTTATAAGCCAAGTGAAAGCCAACCAATGGCCAAGATCAATCCATGTTAGGTAAGTGTAGGGCTAGGATTTACCAAACACAAATATCCTACTTACCTTGACTTTGTCAAGGCAACAAAACGTGCCTTTGTTTCATCCATTTCGCCCAAATGGACGATTGAAGTCCACCAATGAGAGGTGCTGGCGCTCTCTTGTTGGTCCAACACGCTTGCCTCTAAAAATCCGCGAAAATTAGAAAAGACATACCGAAATTTCTACGAAAGCCAGGAAAACGCTTTCACTAAAAACGACTCTAACCGGTGTCAGGCATAAAATTAAATCGCCAAGCCTATATTAAAAGTTTCAATTTTCACGCACGCCCCACGCATATACTTTGAAATACTTGTATAACAAGAATCCAATGCAAATGAATAACCAAACAAATTTCAATTCGCTCACAATATAACAATACCAATTCTTATTCAATTTCCATTTCAATCTAAATTGGTAGCATAATAAGATATCAAGCCGCAACTGATTCTAGCTACTACATTCTCCAAGTAGGTAACATGCGACAAATCAATTTATCGATCAAATTGATTTCACTCTCAAATGGCTAAATATGACATTTTCGGATTTTGAGCTTCCACCCATAACACTTATCTAACTTCATAACACATATCACATGACCACTTATAACTTATCATAACATGAAATCTTCAATTACAAAAGTAAAACGTAAGATTATACCTCATTTAGCCCAATTTTGATCCAAGATCACAAGTTTCCATCTCTCAGCAACTTTAGCTCATCCTTTTGAAATTCTTCTTCCCGCTTAAAATCATCTCTACTTAACCCCTACAAGCTCAAGCAACATATTTTTCTTGTTGTCTTTCCAAAAATCTCATTTAGGCTTAGGGTTTTAACCATTTGAGAGAGAAGAGAAGAGAAGAGAAAATTGGGTAAGTCTTGCAAATGATTTTAATCTAGCAAGACTTGTCTTTATAGTCTTTATCTTGTTCCACAAGTCGGGACACTTGTCACCCACCCATGGGTCCTTTACAACAAATATCTTCTATTTTTACCCTATTTCCGCAAAATCGCCCCGCTGCCACGGCCCTGCATTCCTGCAGCGCGCTGCAATATCGCATAAATTTCAGCTTTCGCCCCGGCACAGATCCGGCCGCGCGCCTGACTCCTGTCTGTTCTGTCAGCCGATCTTGTAACGTCCATAACTTTCTACCCGATGTCCTATCGACGAGAGGTTTGTTACGCTGGAAACTAGACTAATGAACTTCATATTAGGCTTTGAAACACCTAAAACGCCAATTATACTAGGAGATATACTGCTTCCAAGTTGATTGAAAACTGCCCAAAAATATTTTGCCAACTTAATATTTTTTTCTTTTTTCCAACTTCGAATCTTATTTCCTTTCGCACGCTCATCTCATCCTTCTGGAGTTACGGGTGTAACATTCTTCCCTCTCTTAGAAACATTCGCCCCCGAATGTTCTTTCTGAGTCGATTTATAAATAGCTTACATAGTCTTCTTTACAACCCCTACATACATCCGAGGGGCACGACACCTACTTAGTCGGCCCAAACAATTAGGAGTAACAGCACTGCGTGCCTCCTAAAACTCGCCGACTAGTCCCGCAAAGACCGGGTACACGCACCTATCTCATCTCACAAGACTCCCATCCGTGCTACTAAACAGCTCTTCTCTCCTGAGAGTCGTATCTCGACATCAGACATAATCGATCCTCATATCAAGCCGCCTCTTTACCTTCTCAACGACGGAAGACTCACAACCTCTGATCTAAACTTCAATAACCTTGAAATAAAATAATCGAACCCCTAGGCTCGTGAATCAAGAATCTCACGACCACGCCCCGCCTATCCGCTGCCCATCCATACACTACCCTTAGATCCACATAAAGAGTAATTGAATCGTTTTGGCTTTCTGATGGTATAGATATCAATATCACAATTTCGAGTAACTCTAACCACCATTTCGTCAGAAATTCTACCGCCTTCACCGAGATATACCTGAGGCTTTTGTGGTTCGTGACAAATATCCACACTTAAGTCCGTATATACCTCATGTCCCCAAATCTTCAAGGCATGATTTAATCGCCGCCATCTCTAAATCGTGGAGTGGCGAATTTCTTTCCCTGCCTCCCTAACTACCGGAAAATATAGGCTCTATCCTTATCGGGTTATACAAGACATAACCCAGCCCAACACCCAACGTGGTTATCATAATAACCTAACCTCTAGTCTTTCAGTGAGTTAGAAATCAGTAGTCGAGTCGATTTATCTTCTAATAATCGAAACCTTTCTCATTCTTGCAAATATTCGGTGTCATTAATCTCAATTATGGTTCCTATTTCCTTTTCTCTGCTGCAACCAACTTGGTCATTAAACATAGATTTGATTCCTTTGCTTGCCTCCCCAAGCAAGACTTCACAATCACAATTTAGCTGGGAAAGATTTCTGATCTCGCCAAGTAGTAAACCCGATTTTCCTTTCCTGTACAGAGCCTATAGCTAGGTGTTACCACATTTCCTCGAAATGTTCTTACTTCCAATTAATTACTAATGGTCTTTACACTAGTCCTGGGTGATCATATCTCGTGCAACTTACATAACCATAGTCGTATTCTTTATCCTCCCGGTCACAACCTTACCTTATGCTTAATCTTAGCAAAAGTATTTCTATCTTGATTCATAATAGTACAGCTTCATATATGCGCATCACCGATTTTTTCTTTACGACACTTCCTCGACCATTTCGTAACGCCGTTTTAATTACCCCAATCATAACACCTTCCCACAGCTTATCCACAATCAGAACCTATGGCATGACGATACCGAGACCTTACCAGCCTCCTATCCTTCGCTCTAACGATACGGGTACGCTGCAACCCCATAATGTAAGCATCGCCCTTTTACGTGGGTAGAACTTATCCTCCTTTCTTAAACTTTCTCGAGTCACAACCCTAATCACAGGTCCTCTTACTATCCAAGACTAGCTACTCATCACGCATCGCTTTAAGTTCGTAGATTTTCCAACCTACCAAAGATGCCTCACTTTCCACAACAGCATTCGCATTTATTTTTTTTTATTCTTACCTTGCACGCTTTCCCGAAATTATCCGGCGTCGTGGCCCCGACCGCCACACCAAACCAACTCTAAGTACCTCCAAGGGCACTCAAATAACTTCCTCCAAATTCAATTATTACATACTTCCCATAATTTACCCCAAGTGAACAAGTCACATGTACTTAAAAAGAAAACAATGTCAAAGCAGGAAGGATAATTCACCGTTACCACCACTTCTCTTCCTTTCCACTGATAACCGCCACGAAACCGGTACCGATCAATCTCTCTTACGTAGTCCACGCTGGCATAACCAGAGGCCAACTAGCCCGCACTCATAATGACCTCAATGTCTCGTCATAACAAATCACTGGGTCCAACGACTTTATCGTTACCGAATTATTATCTAACCGCCACTACCACCCAACACTCACGTGTAGTCACCTCAAAGGTTTTCAGATTCTCGCTTTATTTCTTTACACTTGGTTGCTCTTTTTCATCGGGTCGCATTTCTTCCCGCATCCCAAACTTATTCTAGCGCACGCATAGCCTTCATAATGCTTCGCCTCAAATCTCCTGAGTTACTAAATTAAACAATACAAGGCCCATTCCGCCTCACAACTGGTTCCGGTGGAACACGCCCACTAACCCGTAAAATGACTAACTAAACTTGGGCCTTGCACCTCGTGACTCGGCACGTATGACTACTACCAACTGATCCCATTTCATTTCACGCCATGAAGCGACTTTAATAGTCTCTCAACTCGACTCACGAATTTAACTCTTTTCCTTGGTTTGTCTTAACTTTACTACCCGAGAAGGCCTTATATATCTAAGGTCTCTGGTTATCCACATTCTCGTGCTCGCAATTTCCATGCTCCAAGCCTAACTTATCACCTCTCGTGAATCGTACAAAAACTTCTCAGAAATCATAGTCGTGTTGTCTTGACCACAACAACCATACTTTCTTCGTCCTGATCTCGCCTGCATAATTCCTTTAAGCATACCACGTAGCTTAAGTTGCTAACATAATCTTCCACTTAGTCTCTTAATAATAACTTCTAAGGGTCCATTACCTTCCGATAACTCATCATTTCCTAATTATCTCAAATTAGCACGAAACCTCACGAGAATTCATTAAACTGCTTCATACCTTCCCTGTGATTTATTTAATCCTTCCAAATCCTCGGTAATTTAAATCATTCTGTGCAACACGCGTGCCGAATTTCATACATAAATTCGCATAGTTGTATGTCACAATACCAACTACAACCATTACCAACCCGGATACGCAATCCACGTAATCCTTCCCCGTCATCGCTTTCTCGTAGTCGCAAACAATCATAACTTGTTAGGAGAGACGATCTAACCATACAAAATTTATCGCACGATCTTAGAGCGAGAAGAATGGAAACTAATCCTAAATGTCCTCGCAGCCTCCCGACATAGATGTGCAGCACAACACACCGATAATCAAGACTCTACTTAGACACTGGTAGACACTTTCCGAGGACTAATCGCTCGATACCATTTGTCACGACCACCCTCGCTCGCGATCGTGCTCCTACCTCGCACCTCATGCTGTATACATCGTGAGAATAGCAAATTAACATACACAACATACAAAAACTTAGACAAGAACTAACAACAACAAAGTTAGCCGATAAGGCCACCTTCCGTAAAATATACTCAATCCGTAAATAGAACAAGACATTTTTCTTTTCTTTACACCCAATCCACAATGTGACTACGCACTTCTAAGAATAACAACTCAAGTGACAGGCCCCGCCATACCCCGAATGTACAACAACCGACAATACCAGGATAAGCCTCCAAATGAAGAGCTTCTCAACAAATAAAATGATCCCAAGAGCGAGGATCAAGAATCAGACTTTACCCGCAGATGAACGCACTCAAGGAGGTCAAGACAACATGTACTAAATATGTGAAATCAGCATCAGAATGAAATCATAAGTCTAAAATAAACTGAGACATGTATGATAACTTAATTAACAAAGACACTGTGCCTTACTAACAATGAGAGTAAATAGGTATACTTACAATATAAAGTGCAGGAAAGCTCACGATCAAAGCAGGACCACCTCGCCACAGATTGGCTAAGCAATCCTATTCCCGACTATTTCACCCGTGATGTATCGCGCGGACCCGCATGAGGTATTCCTCGATAGTCAGACTACCGCACGGGACTATTTCACCCGCATAAGCCCATAAGGACTCGCATGAGGTATTCCTCGATCACGGGTAGCAAATCCACTAAACAGTGGTATAACGTCTTGGGGGTTTACCCCTCATTTATACTCTTACCCTGAAGCAGGTGGTATAACGTCTTGGGGGTTTACCCCTCATTTATACTCTTACCCTAGCTCAACCGGCCATCATACATAACATAAGCCCTACCGGCCATCATACAATAATAAGCAAGTTAAGAAATCCCTAACTTCTTATTAGCCTTATTCATATACATTCTCATTTTAGTTTACTTCTAAGGCACTAACATGTCATTATAAAATCCGAATTTAACCCAAAGTACTACGTACTTCTATTCTTTTAAAATGACTCTTTTTCATATAACTTCCAAGATACTAATAACTCAGAGTATCAAGTCATAACTACTTTTCAAGACAAGTCACTATACCTTTTAGAAATACAATTAGGCTTCTAAATCAAGTGACTTCTTTCTTTTAAAACCTTAGGCAATTGATGCCTTTAATCAAATTGCCTTTCAATAAATCAAGCCATTTATCTTTCCATAAAACCAATATAACCAACTCCCATAAAGTCGTTATATTCACTTTACGCATTAGTCAAGCACAATTTCCTATCCAAGGACTTATACGCTTAAAACGAAACAAGTATCACATACTTTAAAACTCTTCAAGTCCCTTAACATACTTAAATTACTTGTAGTAAAACCACTCTTTAAACTTTCCATAAAAACAAGTATCAAAATACTTTCAACATACTTAAAGTCTCTTAACTTTGAAAACCAAGATATCCTTAACATTTAAACAAGTGAGTTAATTCCTAACTCAATCAACTGACATTCCAAAATAAGCCAAGGATGTCAAATTGACTAGATTGTCAAAATCTCAGACGCTCATCGTACTATATACGTGAAACTAGTAATGCTCAAAAGATAGGAAAGTTCCACATACCTCTTCGTCAAACCACTTGTCATACAAATTCCCGCCCGTAGTATGTCAACTCATAATATTCACAATACGTCCATTAAGGCCTTACTTCAAACGTAGAATATTATAAGTGTTAAGTCTCTAAATTCTACTGAAAATCTGACAAAGACCTCCTTTGTTTTTACTAACTTTGCCACCTTCCAAGGTCGAATACAATAACCAAACAATTTCAATTGGCTCATAACAATATAGAAGGTAATCCAACGCAAATGAATAACCAAACAGCCCCAATTGGCTCACAATAATATGTAGGTAATCCAATGCAAATGAATAACCAACAAAATTTCAATTGGCTCAATAATATAACAATACCAATTCTTATTCAATTTCCATTTCAATCCAAATCGGGTAGCATAATAAGATATCAAGCCGCAATTGATTCTAGCTACTACATTCTCCAAGTAGGTAACATGCGACAAATCAATTTATCGATCAAATTGGATTTCAATTTCAAATGGCTAAATATGACATTTTCGGATTTTGAGCTTCCAATTCCATAACACTTATCTAACTTCATAACACATATCACATGACCACTTATAACTTATCATAACATGAAATCTTCAATTACAAAAGTAAAACTAAGATTATACCTCATTTAGCCCAATTTTGATCCAAGATCACAAGTCGATCCTTAGCAACTTTAGCTCATCCTTTTTGAAATTCTTCTTCCCGCTAAAATCATCTCTACTAACCCCCTACAAGCTTGCCAACATATTTCCTTCTTGTTGTCTTTCCAAAATCTCATTTAGGCTTAGGGTTTTAACCATTTGAGAGAGAAGAGAAGAGAAGAGTAGGAATTGGGTGAAGTCTTGCAAATGATTTTAATCTAGCAAGACTTGTCTTTTATAGTCTTTATCTTGTTCCACAAGTCGTGGACACTTGTCACCCACCCACGGGTCCTTACAACAAATATCTTCTATTTTTACCCTATTTCCGCAAAACTTCTGCGCGCCGCCGCGCCTGCATTCCGGTGCCGCGCGCTGCAATATCGCATACCAGCTTTCCGCCCCCGGCCGTGATCCGCCGCGGCGCCTGACCCGCTGTTCTGTCAGCCGATCTTTGTAACGTCCATAACTTTCTACCCGGCGTCCTATCGACGAGGTTTGTTGCGTTGGAAACTAGACTCAATGAACTTCATATTAGGCTTTTGAAACACCTAAAACGCCAATTATACTAGGAGATATACTGCTTACAAGTTGATTGAAAACTGCCCAAAAATATTTTGCCAACTTAATATTTTTTTCTTTTTCCAACTTCGAATCTTATTTCCTTCGTGACGCTCTCATCTCATCCTCTCGAGTTACGGTGTAACATCGCTCTTGTTTCAGTGAGGGTGACATGTCACCCTCCCGCTGGTCCAAAATGTTTCGCCTCTGAAAAATCCGCAAAAATAAAAATGACATAGCCGAAATTCCCTACGAAAGCCGTGGAAACGCTTTCAAAAACGACTCTAATCGTGTTGTGAACAAAAGAATTCGCCAAGCCTAAATCACAAGTTCAAATTTCACGCACGCCCCACGCATATACCGAAATACGGTATAACACTTCCAGAATGCCAGTGGAAGCATAGGCTATAACCTTGTCGCCGCATCAAACACACCCTAACCCGATACCGCAGGCATCACAATAGATCACGCATCGCCTAACCTCGTGAGAGTAAGAACCGAGTCAGAGTCAACCTTTCCTTCAAAGAACTCAAACCCTTCTCGCAAGCCTCGCCCACCGGAACTTGGCCGCTTCGAGTCACCAGTCAACGGCAAATCGAAGCAACCGCTTCTACAAACCTACGATAATACCTGCCAATTTCTAAGAAATCATGCACTCGGGCCGGAGTAGAGGTCTCGCCAAGACTGATCGCCTCAATCTTAGCCGTATCCACGCGAACACCATCACCCCAATAATATTCCCGTGAATGCCACTGAGGCCAACCAAACTCACATTCGGGAGAACTTCGCGAATAGCCGCCGCCCGAGGACCCTAAGTACCGCCTCGTGATCGCGATGCTCCGCCTCGTCTGCGTGAATAAACCAGATGTCATCGATGAACACTATCACGAATGTATCCAAAATGGCTTGAACACCTTGCCATCAAATCCATAAATACCGCTGAGCGCTGTCAAACCGGGAAGACATAACCTTAACCATAGTGCCTTCACGGTCCCAATGCGCTTTGGGATATCTCGCCTCGAACTCGAACTCGATGATAACTGCATCGCAGTCTATCTTTGAGAAACACCTCGCACTCGCAACTAGTCAAACAAATCATCAATCCTGGGGAGGGGGTACCTATTCTTAATGGTTACCTTATTCAGCTGCCTGTAGTCAACACACATACGCACCGTCTCATCCTTCTTCTTTACAAACAATACCGGCGCTCCTGTGGAGATACACTAGGCATGATAAACTTTTCTCCAAAGTCTTTCACCGTCCTTCACTCTCAACTCAAAGAAAGCATCCTCGTATGGCGAATGGAAATAGGTCGAGTGTCTGGCAACGTGTCAATACAAAACTCAATCTCCCTCTCAGGAGGGATACCCGTAAGATCATCTGGGAACACATCTGCAAATTCCCTAACCATCGGCATCGATCAAGAATCGCACTCACCTCGACAAATACCCGCACTGCATGATAGATGTACCTTTCTCGCACCATCTTCCTAGCCTTGAGGTAAGAAATAAACTCTACCCCTACGACGCCGTGTTGCTTCTCCACTCGATAATCGCTCGCCAGAAATCGAACCGAACCAACTCGTCCCTCAGTAGTCAACGCTGGCATAACAAAGCCAATCACCATACCCATAATGACATCAAAATCTGTCATCTCTAACTCTATCAAGTTCGCAAGGTCCGACGATCAGTAAACGAATACCGACAACCTCTATACACCCGCCACTAACACCGAATCACCCATCGCGTAGCTACCTCAAACGGCTCTATCGACACACCGCCTATCCCGATTCTACCCGCAATAAGAGGGGACACATAGGACAAGGTAGAACTCGATCTATCAAAGCATAAACATCACAACCAAATCGCATGCATCGCGACGACGCTGGAAATCTCCCGTCGCGGCCGGTTAATGAATAGATGCGGTTCGAGGACCGCCAGAACTAGAACCACCACTCGACTCTCATCGCGCCTGCCGGCCCGTGAGTACCGCTCCGGGCGCATAACTACGTATGAGAAGACCAAAGAACCGATCTCGCTGGCTATCAGACACCCATGCCGCTGGGACGGACAATCTTTCTTCAAATGGCCTCACTGGCTACACGAGTAACAAGCTCCCGGCTCGCGACACTCGCCGTGGAACCCGCATCGAGCACACCGAGGTGCGTGGTCCCGACGCGATCGCTCTCGCCTCCTCGAAATCTCAGAGTCCCGAGCTCCCGACCGCCTCGATCGACTGGCCGATCGACCTCTTGCTGTAAAATCGGACGAGCACTCAGGCCGGGCCGGAATGTGGACCTATCACCGCCGAGGCTATCCGCCTCGAATCGCCCGAGACCACTGATGTCGCCTCTTGGCCGCTCACAACGGGTCTCTCCTTTTCTATCCTCTATCCTCGAGATAGGCTCGCATCTCTAGCAATGTCCATACCTGGCCAAGAGCTACCCCAAGCATGTCAATCATATGCCTGCCTAGCCCTATCACATAACGATGAACTCTATCCGCCATGCTAGCTACAATAGTATGCGATGCGCCATGAGTCAAACCTGTTATACTCACAGCCCTCCTGCTCGCCAAGGTCAAGAATGCGCTACCCGGGCTCTCCTCATCTCAGAGGCAAAAAGTGATCCATGAAAGCCTCAGTAAACTCCTCCCAAACACCGGAAGAGCAAAGATCACCTCTCGAAAGCAACCACGACTCAAACTGGGCCAATAATATCGCGCAACCGGTAGAAGGCTAGTGTAATGCATCTGTCTCTCAAGCCCTAAGAACTGCATGGTCCGTAGGCTGTCGAACGAACTCTGCGGATCCTCATCGACCTCGAACCATAAAACTCGTGGATGACATCCTGAAAATCCCTAACCCGCAAACCGTCGGGCCTAGGTCGGCCGCTCTTCGTTTGCCCGCTCGACTACTATATCGTCAACAACCGAATTTGTTCCTCGTAGTCTATACTCGCACTGGCCGGGAACTGAGGGTGCACCGAACCTCTGAGCTATCGCTCTCGGCTCCTCTAAAATCAGCAGCGCATTGAACTCGCGACCGCTTACTACCTCGTGCATAGTCTGCACTGAGCCCGTAACCCTCGAGTACCGCTAGCGCCTCCGCCGCTTTGCCCTTCGGGCCTGGTAGCCTTGGAGGCATAGCCGTTTCATAAGAAGAGGTCAGAGAGGGTTCAACCTACTAAGACAAATTTCTAATGCACGATCTCGGAGAGAAGAATGGAAACTAATCCTAAATGTCCCGCACTCCTCGACATAGATGTGGTGCACAACACACCGATAATCAAGACTCTACTGTATTACGGCCTCAGACACTTTCCGAGGACTAATCGCTCGATACCACTTTTGTCACGACCCGACCCAAGGCCGCGACTGGTGCCCTACCTGGGCACCCTGCTCTGTATACATCGAGAATAGCAAAGATAACATACACAACATAAATACATGTGTAAACAATATAACAACACAAAGCAGCCGATAAGGCGCGCTTCCATAATATAAACAAAGTCAAAAGTACAACTTTACAACTCGGCCTTATAGCCCAACCACATACGTGAATACGCACTTCAGGAATAACAAGAGTGGCGGATGCTCCGCCATACCCCTCGAATGTACATAAATCTACAACATCGTGGAAAGATCAGTAAAAAGAAAGACAAGCCTCCGAGAACGGAGCTTCCGACGCCCGATAAGCGATCCAAGAGTGGGATCCGCTACCGCTACTCCTTCCTCAATGCAGATGAACGCAACGAGGAAGGGTCGACACAATATGTACTAAGTATGTAAACTGGAAAATCAGAATTACAATTAAGTTTAAAACAAAGCCGAGACATGTATGATAACAAAATTACGATTACACAAGGCCTTACTAACAATGAGTAAATCAAGAGAGTACGTACAACATCACAATAGCAGTCTCACAATCAAATCATGGGTAGTGAACTCATAAAAACAGGTGGTATAACGTCTTGGGGTTCTTGCCCCTCATTTATACTCTTACCCTGGAGCAGGTGGTATAACGCCTCGGGTTTGCCTCATTTATACTCTTACCCCAAGAAGATAGTAACGCAGTGGTATAACATCTTGGGGCTTACCTCATTTATACTCTTATCCTTGCAGGTGGTATAGCGTCTTGGGGTTTGCCCTCACCGATACTCTTACCCTATCTAAAAACCTGGCCACATACAATAATTAAACAAGTTAGCAATCCCCTAACTTCTTATTAGTCTTATTCATCTACACTCTCATTTTAGTTTACTTAAGGCACTATCATGTCTTTTATAAGAATCCTGAATTTAACCCAAAGTACCAATGACTTCTACTCTTTAAAAACAAATGACTCTTTTAGTAGAAAGCTTCCAAGACACTATTAACCATAGTATCAAGTCCAAATTACATTTCAAGGCAAGTCGCAATACCTTTAGAATTAAAGTAGGTTTCTAAATCAAGTGACTCCTTTTCTTATTAAAACCTTAGGCAATTGATACCTTAAAATCAATTTGCCTTTCATTAACACAAGCCATTTACCTTTGCATAAAGTCAATATAACCAACTCCCCATAAAGTCGTTATATTCACTTTATACCTTAGTCAAGTACATTTTCCTATCCAAGGGACTTATACGATTAAAACGACACAAGTATCACATACTTTAAATCCCTTCAAGTCCCTTAACTTTACTAAGACTTAAGACATCCTTAATATTTTCAAAGAAGTGAGTTAACTTCCTAACTCACCCGGCTTGGCATTTTATAAGGCTAGTAAGGAATGTCAAAGTCTTGTACGTCTACCGTACTAATATACGCGAAACTAGTCATGCTCAAAAGATAGGAAAAAGTTCTACATACCTCGTCGGGTCAAACCACTTGCCAAGTACAAAGTCCCGCCCGTAGTATGTCAACCTATAATATTCACAATACGTCTATTAAAGCCTTACTTCAATCGTAGAATATTATAAGTGTTAAGTCTCTATATTCTACGGAAAATCGACAAAGACCTCCTTTGTTTTTACTCACTTTGCCACCTTTTTCAAGGCCGAAATACAATAACCAAACAGCCCCAATTGGCTCACAATTATATAGAAGGTAGTCCAATGCAAATGAATAACCAAACAGCCCCAATTGGCTCACAATTATATAGAAGGTAGTCCAATACAAATGAATAACCAAACAGCCCCAATTGGCTCACAATTATATAGAAGGTAGTCCAATGCAAATGAATAACCAAACAGCCCCAATTGGCTCACAATTTAGAAGGTAGTCCAATACAAATGAATAACAAACTAATACAAACTACAAGTCCAAATTCGGCCACCTTGAGTTCAACAATACCAATTCTTATCCAATTTCCATTTCAATCCAAATTGGTAGCATAATATGATATCAAGTCGCATTTGGTTATAACTACCATAATCTTCAAGTCAATAACATGCGACGATTCTAACAACGATTAAATTGTAATTCAACTTAGTCATGGCTTACATTACATTTCGGATTTCCAAGGCTATAATCAATCCATAATCCTTATAACTTCAATATAACAACTTCATGCTCGCAACATACAAAGCTAACAACAACAATATAAATAATCTTGTAATACTTTCAAAGAACAAGATTATACGTCAATGATTCTTAATCCAACTCCACTCCGAAGTCGCTCCTTAGTAGTTTATAGCCCCTCCAAGACACTTCAATCCGCTTGTTGAGACCCTTAGAACAATATCAACAATTATCCTTCAAATCTCCAAACAAAACCTAGAAGACCATTAGGTTTTCGTTATGACTAATCCAGAACAATCTTTTCCAAGATTTTTCTATTGAGATGTGTTTACAATACACCTAAGAACCTGGTTTAAAGTGGGAGTTGAATGAACAAGAAACAATTTTTTCCTTCTTCCTCAGTGAAACCCGAGAGCCCTCTAAGTGTAGTCTTCAATTTTTGTGAAATATTTTCTAAGTGTTAAGCTCCTCTCTACTAGTATTATATAGTGAATTGATGGTCAAGATATACACAAATGTGAGGCTTGGATGTGGTCTTACAAAATATCAAGACTTATTGACCTTTTGACTTAGTCAAATTTCTCATGCTACACATGTTGCAAGACTTGTCTTGCAACAAAGGTCCAATGACCCTCTTGCCCTTGAACATTTCGACCAAGGCATCACATAAGGGGGGTGACACATGTCGCCCTCCCATTCGTCACAATAATACATTTTCCGACAATTCCACAATTTCCGATAAATTTTTACAAGCCTCAAATCTTAACATTTGTGAGTTCTTATATACGTTCTTAAAACATGTCCTGCAATTACGGGGTGTAACAGTTTAGCTCCAACTCCTACGCTCCAACCCGCTCTAAGAGACCCTTAGAAGTTTCTAAACAACTTCTCTAAATACTTCCACCAAGCTAGGAAGATTTTTCTAGGGTTTCACTTTACGACTATTGGAATAAAGTAGTATTTCCGGCTCCTAGTATTGAAATAACTTTGGAATACTACTAGGGATACTAGGCCAAGGTATTTAGGGATTATACAACAATACACAAAGTATTTCTACACAAGTGGGGGAGGGTGGACGAACACAACACAAAGGGAAGGGATATTTTTGCTTTGGAAGACTTCAAGTGTGGGATGAATTACTCTTCAACCTAAGGGGGGTATTTATAGAGGTTTCAAGGGCTAAGATCAAGGTAAGTGTAGGGTCAAGATTGGGCCATGTGTGTGTGGGTCCCACCACACCACATGGCCAACGAAATTGCTAGACAAGTGGCTTGCCACTTGTTTGCCCATTTCGCCAAGCGGACAAGCTAGCCACTGTCTCCACCATTTCGCCAAGGTGCCACATGGGGTGACACGTGTCGCCCCGACTGCCCAAAATATTTCGTCTTCCAAAATATCCAAAATACCGAAAATCTCAAAACAAAGCGGGCTCCCACAAAACCAGAATTTCTCCCGTGGGCCCCATGACCATTTCCAAAATAAAATCTCATAATTCTAAAATAATCCAAGAAGTCCAATACCAAACTGGGAATCCAATTCCCATTAACTAACCTTTTTCTTCACAAAACCGAACCTTTTCCACAAAAATCACATCTTCCTTTCTTTCCAAAATTTCGCAGATTCTCGCACGCACGCCCCTCACATACATATCCCGAATTACGGGTATAACACTCGCGATAGGTCTGACTACCGCATGGGACTATTTCACCCGCATAAGCCCATAAGGACTCGCATGAGGTATTCTCGCATCATGGGTAGCAAATCCACAATGCGTGGTATAACGCCTTTGGGGTTTACCCTCATTTATACTCTTACCACAAGGCAGTGATATAACGTCTCGAGGTTTACCCTCATTTATACTCTTACCCCGGAGAAGGTGGTATAGCGTCTTGGGGTTTACCCTCATTTATACTCTTACCCTAACTCAACCTACCATCATACATAACATAAGCCCCACCATTATCATACATAACATAAGCACTACCGACTTATCATACATAACATAAGCACCACCGCTACTATACATAACATAAGCACCACCGCTTTCCTTACATAACATAAGCACCACTTTACCATACATAACATAAGCAAGTTAAGAAATCCCCTAACTTCTTATTAGCTTGTTCATATACACTCTCATTTTTGTTTACTTAAGGCACTAACATGTCATTATAAAATCCGGAAATTTAACCCAACGTACTACGTGCCTATACTCCTTTAAAATGATTCTCTTTCAAATAAAACTTCCAAGATACTAATAACCGTAGTATCAAGTCATATCTACTTTTCAAGACAAGTCACAATACCTTTTAGAAATACATTTATAGGCTTCTAAATCAAGTGACTTCTTTCTTTAAAACCTTAAGCAATTGGTACCTTTAAAACAATTTGCCCTTCTTTATTTCAAATCATTTCTTTGCTTACATTACTGAAGAAAACCATTCTTTTAATCTTCCATAAAGTTGTTATAACCAACTTCCCATAAAGCCGTTATAACTCTTTATGTCTTAGACAAATTCATTCCTTTTACCAAGAAACTTATACTTTCAATTCAAATCACATAGCTTTCAAAATACTTCAAGTCTCTTAACTTTTAAGAAAACAAGTTTCTTAACTTTAGAATGGCAAGTAATCAATACTTTCCAAATCAAGTATTCTATACTTTTAAATCAATTCATTTCTCCCTTTAAGAATCAAGTCCCATAACATGAAAAATAAAGTCCTTAACCTTTTAAAAATTTGAGGTTCATAGTCTTAAAACTTCATACGTAAATTCTTATAAATTAAGTAACATATACTTTGGTGCGTTGTGAATAGGTTATACTTATTTATAACGATCTTAATCGAGTAGCCATGATCTAGAAAATGTAATACAATTTTGTCTTATCTTAGCTTCTATGCAGATGGAGAATTCTACTCATTTTAACTTAATTGATTGTCAATACATTTTCCTTTATTAACGCTGCGGTGGCTTGTTCGATTCTTATTCTCATTTGTGCAGAACTTAGCCAAGTCAACTTGGCTCCAAATACCTCCTAACGACTCTTACCAACATCCCCCATAAGACTTGGTAAGAACTTAGGATAACTTAGACATAACCTTTACGTAGAGTAAATCAACATACATACCTCTTAACTTCTAAGAGTATAAGGAATCATGAAATAGTACTACATGTATATTCCATACATAGAATCATGTCAAAAAAAGGAAGAGGTTCACATACCTCGCGACGATTATCGACAAATAGCAAAATGCTCCAAAGTACTTCAACCTTGATAGCTATTCCATCCTTCAAGTAGAATACGCTATACTTAGTACTTCAACCTATAATGGCCATAATACGTCCATTAACCTTTAGCTTCAACGTAGAATATTCTAAGTGCAAAGTCACTAAATTCTACTGAAAATCGGACAAAGACTTCCTTTGTTTCTACATACTTTGCCACCTTTTTCAAGGCCAAATTCAATAACCAAACACGCCACATTTAAGGCCCAACAATTAAGCTAACCAAAGGGGATTACACGCCTTAACATGACGTGTAAAATTCCGCCCCACAAATTAATACGAAACTAGTTCCATATTTAAAGTCATTCTTGGCTAAACATATACAACAACACAAAGTCCTTTTCCAATTCTTTTTCAATCCAACTTCTTAGGACTAACATGTTATATAGTCATAAACAACTTAACAATTATAATTCCTTCTTTATATAACATGTGACGACTTAAACTAATAATCCAATTGAATACAATCTTAGGGGCTAAACATACTAGTTTTCGGATTAGGGTTCCAATATCCATAACACTTATCAACTTCATAATATATATCTCATACTTGCTAATATCCATAGCTACAACAATAAGTAATCTTAAGTACTAAAACGACAAGAATTTTACCTTTACAAGCCCTTATAATTTCCAAGATTCAATGTCGCTCCTTAGAAATTCTTAGCTCCTTTCCTTTACGCTCCAATCCGATATTTAAAGCCTTTAGAAGCTCACAACCAACTTCTCTTCCATTTCCAAACAAAACCTATGAAAATGCCTTAGGTTTTCGCCTTGCGACTAACGTGAAAACGCCGTTTTCCGAAATCTTTCTATTGAGATATCCTTACAATACCCTTAGGGACCTTGGGTTAAAGTCTTGTGAATAATGTATCAAAACTACAAATTTTTTGTGTGGGAATGTTGTCAAAGCCGAGAGCTCTAAGTGAAGCACAATAATGTGTAATTTTTTTTCTAAGTGTTAAAAGAGCTAGTCTTGCACTAGTTGTGTATATATAATACAATGGATGGCTTAGATTACAACACTTGAGTGGCTAGGATGAGATTAATTAATTAATTGGCCAAGTGGACAAGTTGACTAGTCAATAAACTCAAGCTTTGAAGACTTATCTTCCTTGATGGTCAATGACCATTTTACCCTTGATTCAATTTCGTCCAAGACCAATGTGGGGGGTGCCACGTGTCGCCCTCCCATTCGGCCATAAAATTTTGTAACCCTCGTGGGCCCCACAAAACGTAACATTCCTCGTGTGGGCCCCACGTGACCAAATCCGTAAAATTAATTTTCCATAATGATAATAAGTTACATACTCTTCAATTAATGCATTTTGAGAATCTAATTCTCACCAACAAACATTTCTCCTTTCCGACGTTCAGAAGATTTTCCGTAGGAAAAACAATTCTTCCTTTCGTACCCTTTTCAAGTCTTGAGTTCCCTACGTACATTCTCTTAAACATGTCCTTGAATTACGGGGTGTAACATTCTTCCCCCCTTAGAAACATTCGTCCCCGAATGTTCTTTCGGAGTCCAATTTAATTAGATAGCGACATAGTCTCCCTTTACTACACCCTTCATACAACATATGCCACCCATGGCCACATAACAATACTTATACTAAAAGGTCAACCTTGGCACTCACGAAGCCAACTAGCCCATACTCATAATGACCTCAAAGTCTGTCATAATCCTCTCTACTAGGTCTACTAGGGTCTGACGACTGTATCATCACCGGGAAAATCTCATATTCCCGCTCATGTCACGACCCGACCTCGGGCCCGCGACTGGTGCCTTACCCCGGGCACCCTAGTGATACAACATCAGAGAAAATCAACGGAAATAAAAACTTGTAAAAGATATACAGTGAAATAAGAAAATAGGCTAACCAAAACGGTTACCTTTCTGTATATATAAATAAAAACTTGAACAGTTACATCCTTTACAAACCCTGCCCACAACAAAGATTACTGCACCTCTAAGAATTTTTATAACAACTATGACGGGACAGGGCCCCGCCATACCCCTGAATGTACAAGTACCTACAATCTCAGGGAATCATACCAAAGGATAAGCCTCCGGAGAAACGGAGCTTCCCAAAATGCTGAACTGTGATCCTATGAGCGAGGATCAACCACTGGTGTACCTCTACCTGCGACATGAACGCAACCCCGAAGGTCAAGATAACAGTACCAAGTATGTGAAACTGAAAATACAGTAAATGAAATCATAATAGTCTATATATAACAGGAGACATATATGATAACCAAACTACGATACACAATATGTAAGCAGTCATGTCAAGTCAGGGACTCACGCCCGTAAAGTCATCACTCAAATATAACCCGGGAATTTAACTCGCACAACGGCCGCATGCCCTGGCATATTACCTCGGTATAAGCATGGCCATGGAACCATCCTAATGGAGGCATACCCGTGGGCCACCCATCGTGTCAGTATGTCCAAAGGAAATAACAAGATAACAATCATAATGGAAGCATACTCGTGGGCCACCAATCGTGTCATTATGTCCAAAGCAAATAACAAGATAACTGTTATACCCCGTATTTCCAGAGTATGTACGTAAGGGCGTACGTACCAAAGTTTAAGCCTTACGTAGGCAAAGTGGCGAAATTTGTGCACAACTAGCGAAAAGAGTCGTTTTCCGACGAAACGTTTTCCGGACTTTGCGAAGGGAAAAATATGGCTATGTCATTTATAATTTTTGCGGATTTTTCCGAGAGATGAAATATTTTGGACCAACGAGAGGGTGACAAGTGTCACCCTCAAGTGGGCGGAAACAATGGGACGAAAAGGGTCACGTTTTGGCCTTGATTTTTGTCAAGGAGTTGGTAGGATATTTTGTGTAGTTGATGAGCAAGTGGGACCCACAAACACATGTCCAAATCTTGACCCTCCACTTGCCCCCCACTTGGCTTGATCTTGGCCATTGAATGTCCTATAAATACCCTTCCAATGCAAGACTAAATCTTCATAGCGAGTTGAAGTGTTAAGAAGAAGTTGTGTAGAACTTCTAAGGGTTGTTTGGAGCGGGTTGGAGCGCCCAGAGTAGGAGCTAAACGTTGCTCAGGATCGACATATAAACTTGGATAATTTTGGGCTTATCGAGGTAAATACTCTTGTCCTTCTATTGTAATTGGAAATTACATACTGTAGTTGTATAGAAGTGAGTATAAGACGTATATAAGGATGGTATAAAAGAAGAGAATTGAATTGAAATCACATAAGAAGAATATTAAAGAAGAAGACTGAACTGTACTTACATAAGACTGTATTTACAGTAGAATTGTGTAGTTTGACTGTAGGAAGTCTGCCCAATTTTCCGTAGAATAAGGAATCAGATCTAGAATTATTCTACAGAGTAGTCTAGACGTTGATAGACTTGTATGACCGCTATAGTTGAAATCGCAAGTAGCGTATTCTACTAGAAGGGTGGAAAAGGCTAGCCGGATTACAGTACTTTGGAGCTATTTGCTAATAGTCGATAATCGTCGCGAGGTATGTGATTCTTCCTATACTCTTGAGCATGATATTTTAAAAGAATATATATATAGTACGGTAGACGTACGTGTGTTAACTGAACGTAGTTTTACGGCAATGTCTTTTGACTTAAGCCCGAATAATAAGAATCTTGAAGTATTTCAAAAGGATTAAGAACCGTTTTCGCAAGAAGAGTAATACTTGGTTTTAAAAGCTTAAGAGTTATACTAGCTTTATGGGAAGTTAGGTATAACGACTTAAGAGAGATAAAAAGAATGGTTTATTGAGTGTAGAAGTTAAGAGACTTGATCTTAAAAGATAAGAGACTTGACTTAATTGAATTAATATGAATTTTGTTAAAAAGTGTGAAACCTCATTCGTGAGTAATGAGTACTTGGTTTGTAAAAGGAATAATGTTTTACTGATTTCGGAAATGAGAATAAGGATCGAACAAACCACAGCAGCGCTAATAACGGGAAATGTATTGACTAATGAAGTAATTATATTAAAACCAGTAGAAACCTCCATCTGCATAGAAGCTAAGATAAGACAAAATTGTATTACATTTCCTAGATCATGGCTGCTCTAATAAGATTGTTATAAACAAGAATAACCTACTCATACATAAGGCATATATTACTCAGTTGTTTTAAAAGAGAATTATGTTACTAAAATGAATAAGACTATGAACCATGAAATCTTTCGAAACTAAAAGACTTGAGTATTTGAAATTAGGCAACTTGAACTTTTGGAAAAGAATGTTGTTACTTGACGTTGTTCTAAAAGTGTAAGCCACTTGGTTTAAAATAGTGTAAAGTACTTGATCTTAAAACATGAACATATTTGATACTACGGATAATAGTATCGAGTTGTTTCTACGTAAAAAGAGGTCTTTTTGAAAGGATTAATGTATGTAGTACTTTGGGGTTAAAACCCGGATTTGTTGTAATAAAATAAATGTCTGTGAGTATGATTAAACTTGCCTATGCTTGTGGTGATAGCCTTTGTTGTGCAAGTGTTGTATTTCTGTGCTACCGCGTCTCTCGTTGGAGGGCCGGCTATCTGATTGATTGATGGACATACTGACACGATGGGTGGCCCACGGGTATGCTTCCACTAATCGATCCTTTTGGACATACTGACACGATGGGTGGCCCACGGGTATGCTTCCATTAGGAGTGTTATCTTGTTATTTGTTTTGGACATACTGACACGATGGGTGGCCCACGAGTATGCTTCCATTTTTTATTGTTATCTTGTTACTTCCTTTTGGACATACTGACACGATGGGTGGCCCACGGGTATGCTTCCATTAGGAGTGTTATCTTGTTATTGGCTTGGACATACTGACACGATGGGTGGCCCACGAATATGCTTCCATTCTGATTGTTATCTTGTTATTTCCTTTGGACATACTGACACGATGGGTGGCCCACGGGTATGCTTCCATTAGGATGGTTCCATGGCCATGCTTATACCGAGGTAAGATGCCGGCATGCGGCGTTGCGGGTTATATTTGAGTGATGACTTTGAGCGTGAGTCCACGACTTGACATATTCGCTTTTATATTGTGAATCGTAGTTTTGTTATCATACATGTCTCTGTTTTGTTTTAGATCATATGATTTTGTTTACTGATATTTTCGATTTCCATATACTGTTACCGCTGCGACCTCCTTCGGGGCTGCGTCATGCCGCAGTTGAGGTACATCGGTTGACGATCCTCGCTTCTTGGATCACAAATCAGCGTTTTGGGAAGCTCCGTTTCTCCGGAGGCTTATCTTTTGGTATGTTACCACAGTGCAGAGGTTCTTGTACATTCTGGGTATGGCGGGCCCCGTCCCGCCATAGTTGTCGTTACATTCTTAGAGTGCAGTAATCTTGTGTGTGGAGTTTGTAAAAAGTTAAACTGTTCAAACTTTGTATTTATATATATGCCGAAAGCGACTTTCTCTCGATAAAATCGTTTCATTTTACGGTTGTTTCATGTCTTGTTTTTATGTTCGTGATTACTCGATGTATAACTACTTGGGTGCGGGTAAGGCACGATCCACGCCGGAATGGGTCGTGACAAAAGTGGTATCGAGCGATTAATCCTCGGAAAGTGTCTACGCACCGTGTCTAGTAGAGTCTTGATTATCGGTGTGTTGTGCACCACATCTATAATCGAGGTGCAGGACATTTAGGATTAGTTTCCATTCTTCTCATTCGAGATCGTGCCTTAGAGTCGTGTTGTAAGTTGGACCTCTCGACGTATCTCCTTTTACCGATTATGCCTCCGCTAAGGTGCAACCTGGGCCTGGATGGGCAAGGCAACCGAGGAGCTGCTAGTAGGATACAGGGAGAACGGGGCGCAGCCCGGTCATTACGAGATAGTGCTTGACGGCGAGTTTTGGCGCCGCCCGGCAAAGAGAGTTTAGAGCGCGGCAATGGGTGCTGAGACCATGATACTGAGACTCGTCCCACAACCGGAAGCAGAGGTTGGGTACAAAGAGATGGCCCGATTATTGGCGGGATAGTGGCAAGGCACGAGGATAAAATTTGGATGATTCCGGTGATCTGGTAATACCGTAGTTCACCGAGGCGGATAGTTTGAGGCTACGGGACTTTCTGAGTTGTAGCCCGCCAGAGTTCTACGGGTCAAGGCCTGAGGATGATCCGCAGGAGTTCATTCGACAGTTACAGCGGATCATGAGAGTGATCAAGGCTTCGGAGACCGAGTCAGTGACCTTCGGTTCGCATCGGCTGCGTGATACTGCAGTCGACTGGTTTGATTCGTGGGAGCTGTCCCGGGGAGAGCATGCACTTCCAGCCGTATGGGACGAGTTCTCAGGGGCATTTCTTGCACATTTCTTGCCTCCACAGATGAGGAGGGCTCGGGCCGACAGATTTTTGATGTTGAGGCAGAACGGGCGTACAGTTCGGGAGTACAATGTGGAGTTCGACTCATTGGCTCGGTACGTCCCCGCTGTAGTAGCTGATATGGAGGACAGAGTACACCGCTACGTCACCGGGCTAGATGACTACTTGGCAGAGGCTTGTTCGGGTGTAGCTCTTCAGCCGGGCATGGACATTGCCCGCATGCAGGCTTATGCACTTGGGTGTGAGGAGCGGAGAGGTTGTGGAATGGCCGAGATCGCGAAGAGGCGAGCAATGAGGTCTTTTGGCGACTTTCGAGCGGACCGCCTCGGCCAGAGACTAGTTATGCGCCTCCGCCAAGATGAGTGGTCCTCCACAATCTTGTGGCATCCAGAGTATTCGGGGCAGTCGTGGCTCGAGGTTCAGATTTTTGGAGGCGGGGTGTTAGCCAGCTGAAGCCACCCCTACCTCGTTGTGGCCGATGTGGTAGACTCCATAGTGGGGAGTGTCGTGCTAGTTCGGGAGTTTGTTTTACATGCGGCCAGCAGGGCCATTTTGCGAGAAACTATCCGACCGGAGGTAGCACTGGTGGGATATCACAGACTACGGGATCTATGGCTGGATCATCACCTTCTACAGTTATGCGCCCTGCAGGGCAGGCCTATGATTAGAGTGAAGCGGTAGATACAGGTAAATCCTTAACCCTATAGAGTTTTTGTATACTTGATATGATGATCTTATTATTGTGTGCTATGTACGGTTAGCGTTGTGTTATTTGTGAGATAGAAAACACAGTTAGTTGGAAGGACAAGTATGGGGGCATGGGAAGTGTAAACCTTAGAATATTTCACGATTGAGACCATAGATGTAAGGTCGTCTCGAGTAAAGGATTTTGCAAATGATCCCTGTCAGAGTGCATTATATGCCTAGGGTGTATTAGTGAGATAAGTCCATGGGTAGTGTGAGATGGAAGTGGTAGCTTTCATGACGCGAATTAATAAGATTGTTCCGTATCGGGGAACAAGAGTTGGCGCGATTGTGGGTCGGGTTGAGGACCATTCGCGGGTCAACCCGCGGCCTGTATTGTGGTGGGGTCAGTTCTGGGTGGTCCCGCCAGGTGGTAGGGTCACGAGGGTGCTAGGCCCAAGTTTAGATGAGTTCGTGGATATGATCGACCAGAAGCGGTTCGTGAAGGCCGGGAATGGCCTTAAAGAAGATCGAGGCTAGTAAGATGACCAAGTTTGGAGGTAGTGACTCCAGAAATTTTGGGAACCAAGTAATGGCGAAGTATGGTACGTATGCTGGGAGAGTTCAAGTGTTCGAGAAGAGTACGACGAGTAAGGAAAGAAGTGAACATGTGCTGAGAGAATAGAAACGATTATTACGTTGTGAAGTAATTGCGCGTGTGTTATTTTGTGGCCAGGCGTGGCATTGGCAACTTGTTTAAGTTAAGAAGAACTTTATCGTTATCCGTCTTGAGAAGGAACATTCGGGACGAATGTTTCTAAGGAGGAGAATGTTATACCCGTATTTCAGTATATGCGTGGGCGTGCGTGCAAAGTTTAAGCCTTAAGTAGGCAAAGTGGCGAAATTTGTGCACAACTAGCGAAAAGAGTCGTTTTTCACGAAGCGTTTTCGGACTTTGCGAAGGGAAAAATACGGCTATGTCATTTATAATTTTTGCGGATTTTTCCGAGAGATGAAATATTTTGGACCAACGAGAGGGTGACAAGTGTCACCCTCAAGTGGGCGGAAACAATGGGACGAAAAGGGTCACGTTTTGGCCTTGATTTTTGTCAAGGAGTTGGTAGGATATTTTGTGTAGTTGATGAGCAAGTGGGACCCACAAACACATGTCCAAATCTTGACCCTCCACTTGCCCCCCACTTGGCTTGATCTTGGCCATTGAATGTCCTATAAATACCCTTCCAATGCAAGACTAAATCTTCATAGCGAGTTGAAGTGTTAAGAAGAAGTTGTGTAGAACTTCTAAGAGTTGTTTGGAGTGGGTTGGAGCGCCCAAAATAGGAGCTAAACGTTGCTCAGGATCGACATATAAACTTGGATAATTTTGGGCTTATCGAGGTAAATACTCTTGTCCTTCTATTGTAATTGGAAATTACATACTGTAGTTGTATAGAAGTGAGTATAAGACGTATATAAGGATGGTATAAAAGAAGAGAATTGAATTGAAATCACATAAGAAGAATATTAAAGAAGAAAGTCAGATTTACATAAGATTTGTATTCTGATGAGAATTGTGTAGTTTGACTGGTAGGGAAGTCTTTGCCCAATTTTCCGTAGAATAAGGAATCTGTATCTAGAATTTTCTCTGAGTAGTCTAGGCGTTGATAGACTTGTATGGCCGTTATAGGTTGAAATCGCAAGTAGCGTATTCTACTAGAAGGGTGGAAAAGGCTAGCCAGGATTCTGATGCTTTGGAGCTATTTGCTAATAGTCGATAATCGTCGCGAGGTATGTGATTCTTCCTATACTCTTGAGCATGATATTTTAAAAGAATATATATATAGTACGGTGAGCGTCGTGTGTTAAGCGAGCGTAGTTTTACGACAATGTCTTTTGACTTAAGCGAATAATAAGAATCTTGAAGTATTTCAAAAGGATTAAGAACCGCTTTACTTAAGAGTAATACTTGGTTTTAAAAGCTTAAGAGTTATACTAGCTTTATGGGAAGTTAGGTATAACGACTTAAGAGAGATAAAAAGAATGGTTTATTGATTGTAGAAGTTAAGAGACTTGATCTTAAAGATAAGAGACTTGACTTAATTGAATTAATATGAATTTTGTTAAAAAGTGTGAAACCTCATTCGTGAGTAATGAGTACTTGGTTTGTAAAAGGAATAATGTTTCTTGATTTGGAAATGAGAATAAGGATCGAACAAACCAGCGCGCTAATAACGGGAAATGTATTGACTAATGAAGTAATTATATTAAAACCAGTAGAAACCTCCATCTGCATAGAAGCTAAGATAAGACAAAATTGTATTACATTTCCTAGATCATGGCTGCTCTAATAAGATTGTTATAAACAAGAATAACCTACTCATACATAAGGCATATATTACTCAGTTGTTTTAAAAGAGAATTATGTTACTAAAATGAATAAGACTATGAACCATGAAATCTTTCGAAACTAAAAGACTTGAGTATTTGAAATTAGGCAACTTGAACTTTTGGAAAAGAATGTTGTTACTTGACGTTGTTCTAAAAGTGTAAGCCACTTGGTTTAAAATTGTTATACCCCGTATTTCCAGAGTATGTACGTGAGGGCGTACGTACGAAAATTTAGCCTTAAAGTTTAGGCCTAGGACGTTTTTTTGGGCACAACTCACACAAAGAATCGTTTTCCGATGAAACGTTTTACAAGACTCGCGTAGGGTAAATTCCGGCTATGTCATTTCTAATTTTTGCGGATTTTTCCAAGAGACGAAACATTTTGGACCAACGAGAGGGCGACACTTGTCACCCTCTCATTGATGGATGTGGTGCGGCAATAGGGCCGAATGGATGGGCATGGAGTTGGTAGGATATTTGTGTAGTGGATGGATAAGGACACTTGGGCAAATCCTCACCCTACACTTGCCTTGCACTTGGCTTCATCTTGGCCATTGGTTGGCCATGGCTTGACCTATAAATACCCCCTTAAGATGAAGAGTTCTTCATCCACAAATTACTTTCCAAGTCTTGAAAATCCTCCCCTCTCCCTTGTGAGCCTTTTCGTCCAACGCCCCCCCGTCCCTCTTGAGAAGGCCTTGGCCGAAACACCCCCTCTAGCCTAGTAGCCCTGGCCAAACCTACCCCCTCCTTGGTAGAAATGTTGTCTTCCAAGTATATTTCTATTCCTAAAATACCCTAGCCCAAATACAGTATAGTACTTAGTAGAAGTTGTTGAAAACTTCTAAGGGTTCTGGAGCTATCGGAGCGTTCAGACTAGAGCTAAACCTCGCTCGGGATCGACGTTTATACTTGGATAATATTGGGCTTATAGAGGTAAATAATCTTACCCTTCTTTTATAATTAGAGAATACATCTTGTAGAAGTATAAGAATAAGTATAAATACTTAGAAGGATATTACAAAATAGAATTAAACTATTATCACCGTAGAAGGGTATAAAAGAAGAATAATTGAACTGTACTTACATAGAGTGTATTTACTGATGTTGTATAGTTTACCGCAGTAGGAAGTGCTGCCCGACTTTCCGTAGAATAGAGAACCCTCTGTTTAGAATGACCTACTGAGTAGTCTAGACTTTGATAGATGTCTTTGACTATTATAAGGTACATTGCTCTGCGACATATTCGACTTGGCGGTGGATTTCGCCAAGAAGGTATGTGATTCTTCCTATACTCTTAAGCATGATATATTTTAAAGTATATATAGTGCGGTGAGCGTGCGTGTTAATTAGCGTATTTTTACTTTTACGGCAATGTCTTTTGACTTAAGCACGAATAATAAAGATCTTAAAGTCTTTCAAAAGAATTATAAATCGATTTTGAAAGAAGAAGAATAATGGTTTTACAAACAGAACACTTAAGAGTTATACTAACTTTATGGAAAGTTAGGTATAACGACTTAAGAAAGAGAAAATGAACAGTTTACTTATGTGTTTATAAAAAACTTATATTGATTTACGGAAAGTATAATATAAAATGGTTTGAAGAGTAGACATAATATGATGCTATGTGTGTGTTAGTGTCTTGTAACGTTTGTATAAAAGGGTATTCTTGTTGTGCTTATGTTGTTTCTGATAAGTTGTTATGTTAGTATAATATCACTCACCTATTGACATGATACTGGGGTTAAGTCGCCTCCGATGCGGGTAGACTCAGTGATGCAGGACCGTGATTCGAGAATACCTCATGTGGGTCCGGGGACCTATGCGAGCTACGGGAGTTCCGAGTTAGTGCGGGGTTATACCTCATGCGGTCTGCATGTGGCCATGCGGACTACGAGTCGGGGCGTTGCCGAGGAGTAGCTACCTCGATCGGGGTTATGCCTCATGCGGCCTATGTGAGTGGCCTATGCGGACTCTGAGTCGAGATTAGGCTTGCATAATGATAATATGGGCGAGTGGCCTGCTGATCATTAAGTAGCCTAGAAAAGACATTTCTGATTTACCTATTGTTGCCACTTGTTTATGATGTAGCACTATGTGCGATTACATTGGTTGTTTCGTGCATATTTGTAAAATTGGTTTTAAAGTGATATGATTTCATTTAAGTACTTTATAACTTCACATACTTAGTACTGTTATCTTGACCTCCTTCGAAGTGCGTTCATGCATGGTAAGTGGGCAGCAGTGCTAGACCCATCCTTAGGATCTTTGCTTTGGTGTCGGGAGCTCCATCTTCTCCGAGGCTCTGCTTTTTGGGTATGATCTCCTGTATTGTAGATAGTTTTTGTACATTCGGGGTATGGCGGGCCACTGTCCCACCATAGTTGTTTACTTCCTTAGCAGGTGCGTAGTCTATTGTACGGTTGGGATGTAAACCGCGGACTTTGGTTTTTATATATATATATGCCGAAAGGCACCCTTCTCGTAAAGCGTATCATTTACAATTGTTTCATGTCTTGTGTTTTATATTAGTTGATTTTCTACGATGTATGACTACTGGGTGTCGGGTAAGGCACGATCCACGCCCCGAACAGGTCGTGACAAAAGTGGTATCGAGCGATTAATCCTCGGAAAGTGTCTGAGCCGTATCTAGTAGAGTGCTTGATTATCGGTGTGTTGTGCACCACACCAATAATCGAGAGGCTATAGGATATTTAGGATTGGTTTCCATTCTTCTCACTCGAGATCGTGCTTTAGAGGCATGTTATAGGTTGGACCCTCTAACGTATTCCTTTTACATATGATTATGCCTCCACGTAAGACAACCCGCCCAGAGGCAAGCGCGGCGAGGCTGCTAGTATGACTGCAGAGTCACGAGGCTCGAGCCCGATCTATACCCGAGGCGGCGAGTTCCACGGCGCCACTTGCCAGCCCAGACTACGATGCCCGCGCCTCCGTCCCACGGCTGCGAGGAGTTAGGGTACAAGGAGATGGCCTATTGGCTAGGATTGTGGCGAACATGAGGATAGTGGATCACGGCGATTCAGTTCCGGCCCGGTCGTACCGTGGTTCACCCGAGGCGAATAGTTTGAGGCTACGGGATTTCTGAGTTGTAGCCCGCGAGTTTTACTGGTCGAGGCGGAGGATGATCCGCGGAGTTCATCCGTCGATTCTGAAGGATCATGCGGGTGATCAAGGCTTGAGACCGAGTCTGTGACCTTCGGTTCTCATCGGCTGCGTGATACCGCAGTCGATTGGTTTGATTCGTGGGAGCTTTCCCGGGGAGAGCATGCGCCTCCAGCAGTATGGGACGAGTTTTCGGAGGCCTTTCTCACTCACTTCTTGCCTCCACAGATGAGGAGGGCACGGGCCGATAGATTTTTGTTCTTGGCGAGAGGAGGGCGCGATTAGGGAGTACAACGTTGAGTTTGATTCGTTGGCTCGATATGTCCCCTGCGTTGGTAGCGGAATGGAGGGCGAGTGCATCGTTACTTCACCGGGCTAGATGATTATATGGTCGAGTCTTGTGCGGGTGTGGCTCTTCAGTCAGGCATGGATATTACCCGCATGCAGGCTCATGTACTTAGCTGCGAGGCGTGAGGCCGACGTTGTGACGAAGCGGCGAAGAAGACGGGGCGAGGTCTTTTGGTGGCTATCGTGGTGGCGGCCTCAACGGCCTAGATTTGCACCACGCCCATTTGAGCACTCTGCACCGCCCTCGGCCAGAGTATTCGAGGGCAGACCAGGGCCCGAGGCTTGAGGCGTCAGCGTGATCGGCGACGGGACCACCCTCCTCGCCGGTGTGGCGATGTGGTAGATCCGCCGGGAGTTGTGAATGCTGCTACGGGAGCTTGTTTGATTGTGGCAGGCGAGGTCACTTTGCGCGAACTTGTCCGGCCAAGCGGCGCGAGATAGTAGGGTCGACCACGATTCTTTCGCCGGGTCTTCTTCATCCCCGGTAGTTACTCGCCCCGGAGGGCAAGGTACTCATGGACCAGTGAGTCACGGCAGAGGTCGTGGCGCGGGTCCCAGTTCTAGCGGTCCTCAGAACCGCATTTATGCCTTGTCCAGCCGGCAGGATCAGGAGGCCTCACCTGATGTCGTCATAGGTACCTTATCAGTTTCTGGATATGATGTGTATGCCTTGATAGATCCGGGTTCTACTCTGTCCTATATATCTCCCCTTGTTGCTAGTAGGATAGGGATAGAGCCTGAGTCCATAGACCCTTTCGAGGTAGCTACGCCAGTGGGTGATTCGGTGGTAGCTCGGCGGGTATTTAGGGCTTGTCCAGTGACCATTTGCAGTCGTCAGACCCTAGCCGACTTGATAGAGTTGGACATGACTGATTTCGATGTGATCATGGGTATGGATTGGCTAGCTTCTTGCTACGCCAATGTAGACTGCAGGGAGAGAGTGAGTGCAGTTCCGATTTCTGAGGCGGTTGTTGAGTGGGAGAAACAACGTATCGCCGAGGGTAGGTTTATTTCCTACCTCGAGGCTAGGAAGATGGTGCGAAGGGTATATTTACCATCTCATTCGGGTATTAAATCACGAAATTTGCGGTACCAGATTTTGATCGATTCACTGTAGTCAGAGAGTTCCCAGACGTGTTTCCAAATGACCTCCCGGGTATCCCTCCTGAGAGGGAGATAGAGTTTTGTATCGATGTCTTTGCGGACACTCGGCCTATTTCCATTCCGCCATACGAATGGCACTGCCGAGTTGAGAGAGTGAAGGACCGTGAGAGATTTCTTTGGAGAAGGGCTTCATCAGCCTAGTGTTTCTCCCGGGAGCGCGATTGTTCGTGAAGAAGAAGGGCGGGGCCACGCATATGTGTTGATTACGGTGAACAAGGTGACCATTAAGAACAGATACCCTTCCCGAGATTGATGATTTGTTCGACTTGCGGTGCGAGATGTTTCTCTAAGATTGATCTGCGATCGGGCTATCATCGTGCAGTCGAGAGAGGTGGATGTCCCAGGACTGCATTCGGACGATGCGGGCATTATGAGTTCGTGGTCATGTCTTTTGGGTTGACAATACTCGTGAGATTCATGGATTTGATGAACCGAGTGTTCAAACCATTTTTGGACACGTTTGTGATAGTGTTCATTGATGATATCTTGGTTTATTCGCTCGGGGCGAGGAGCATGCGGAGCATTTGAGAATTGTCTTGTGATTCTCCGACCAGCGATTATACGCCAAGTTTTCCAAATGTGAGTTTTAGTTGGCTTGGTGGCTTTTCTTGGGCATATTATTGGGCTGATGGCATTCAGTGGATACGCCAAGATCGAGGCGATCGGGACTTGCCTAGACCTACTACTCAAGCGGAGGTTCGCGACTTTACGGGCCTCGCAGTTATTATCGGTTCGTAGAAGTTTGCTTCTATCTCTGCACCATTGACTAGGCTGACTCGGAAGCGGCTAAGTTTCGATGGATGCGTGTGGCGGGGTTTCCGATTACTAAAGGAGCGGCGCCGCCCGTTCTTACTCTTCGGAGGACGACGGTTATGTTGTGTATTGTGATCGTCGAGCATCTGGAGATGTGTGTTGATCTGGCAGGTAGAGTTATAAGCGTATGCATCCCGACTTAAGAAACACGAGGAACTACCCCACCCATGATTTGGAGTTAGCGGCGGTGATTCACGCTTTGAAGATCGGAGGCACTATTTGTATGGGGTTCACGTGGATGTTTATACTGACCACAAGAGCCTCCGTATATCTTGACGGAGGAGTGAACTTCACGGCGAGGCGTGTGGTTAGAGTTGCTTAAGGATTATGGCGTCGATATCTGTACCACCCGGGAAGGCCAATGTTGTGGCGATGCTCTTGTCGTAGGTCGATGGGAGCCTATCGGATGTGCAGCCGGTGAGGAGGGCATGGTTCGTGATTTGCATCGATTAGCGAGCCTTGGTGTTCGTTTGATTGATTACGATAGCGGTGGGGTTGAGTTCGTGAGGTTGCCGAGTCTTCCATCGTCGTCGAGGTGAAGAGGCAACGATTCGAGGATCGATTTTGACACGTTATCGTGATCGACTCTTCGTGAGGAAGGGTCTTGAGGTAGCTTTGATGGGGTGCTAAGATTTGAGGCGGTTGTGTGTTCGGATGTTTGAGACTTGGCGGAGTTCTAGGAGAAGCACACAACGCCGCGTTACTCTATCATCCGGGTCGACCAAGATGTACCATGACCTTTGATACGTGTATTGGTGGGATGGCTTGAAGAGGGCGTTGCGAGTTTGTAGCTCGGTGCGTGTTGTCGTGGTGAAGATAGAGCACGAGGCACGGTGGTTTGTTGCGACGATTGAGATCCCGACACGGAAGTGGGAGGTGATCAACATGGACTTTATCACGGGATTACCTCGCACTCGGAGGAGACATGATTCTATACAGGTTATCATCGGCGGTGACAAAATCAGCCCACTTTCTTCCGTCGGGGCGACTTTTGGTGAGGATTATGCGGACTTTACATCAGAGATCGTCGATGCATGAAGTCCTATTTCGATCATATCGAACGAGAGCCCGGTTTACGACTAACTTCGGAGGTCTTTCCGAAAGGGTCTAGGGGCAGTGAGCACGAGCACTGCATTCCATCCACGCATGCCGGACGGCGAGCGCACTATCCGGACTCTTGAGGATATCTTGCGAGCTTTGTGTTATTGACTTCGAGGTAGCGGGAGGATCATTTGCCCCTAGTTGAGTTTGTGTATAATAATAGCTACCACTCCAAGATTCGGATGGCGCCTTATGAGGCCTTGTATGGGAGGAAGTGCAGATCGCCGATAGGCTGGTTTGATGTAGGCGGAGTGCGATTAGTAGGACCAGATTTGGTGCGGCGGTGGATAAGGTAAAGCTTATCGAGGCGATTCTTGGCATCGAGTCGGCAAGTCATATGCAGCTCATCGTCGTCGGCATCTGGAGTTCGAGGTTGATGAGTGGGGTTCCTGAAGGTGTCACCCATGAAGGGTGTGATGAGATTCGAGAAGAAAGGGAAACTTCGGCCAAGGTACATTGGGCCCTATCAGTTGTCCGCGAGGTGGCAAGGTTGCCTATGAGTTGGATCTGCCGTCCGATCTGGAGGCGGTGCATCCGGTGTTTCATGTTTCTATCTTTGAGGAGATGTATCGGGGACCCGTCTGTGGTACACCGATTGACGATGTCGGTGTGAGGGGTTATCGTGTGAGGAGATTCCCATGCGATAATCGATCGTCGAGTTAAGCGTCTGCGGACTAAGGGCGTGGCTTCCGTCGAGGTCTTGTGGCGGAGCGAGCTCGGGGAGGAGATGACGTGGGAAGGTGAGAAGACATGAGGCGAAGTATCCTCACCTATTCCCACACCTCAGTAATTCACTTTCCTACTTATAACTTTTCATTGTCATATATGCCTAAGTGTTGTTTGTGGCGTATGTGGCATTTACCACTGTTTAAGGTATGAAGAACCTTCTCGTTCACTGTGTTGGGATGGACCATTCGGGACGAATGTTTCTAAGGAGGGGAGAATGGTATACCCCGGATTTCCGGAGTATGTACGTGAGGGCGTCCGTACGAAAATTGTATAAAGTTTAGGCCTGGGGCGTTTTTGGGCACAATTCACACAAAGAATCGTTTCAGGCGAAGCGTTTACAAGACTCGCGTAGGGTAAATTCCGCTATGTCATTTCTAATTTTTATGATTTTTCCGAGAGAAAACATTTTGGACAACGAGAGGCGACACTTGTCACCTCTCATTGATGGATGTGCGGCAATAGGGCGAATGGATGAGCATGGAGTTGGTAGGATATTTGTGTAGTGGCTGGATAAGGACACTTGGGCAAATCCTCACCCTACACTTGCCTTGCACTTGGCTCCATCTTGGCCATTGGTTGGCCATGGCTTGACCTATAAATACCCCCCTTAAGATGAAGAGTTCTTCATCCACAAATTACTCTCCAAGTCTTGAAAATCCTCCTCTCTCTTGTGAGCCTTTTAGTCCAACACCCCCCTTCCTCTTGAGAAGGCCTTGGCAGAAACACCCCCTCTAGCCTAGTAGCCCTAGCCGAAACCTACCCCTCCCTTGGTAGAAATGTTGTCTTCCAAGTATATTGCTATTCCTAAAATACTCTAGCCCAAATCTCGTATAGTACTTAGTAGAAGTTGTTGAAAACTTCTAAGGGTTCTTGGAGCTATCGGGCGTTAGGACTAGAGCTAAACCTCGCTCAGATCGCGTTTATACTTGGATAATATTGGGCTTATAGAGGTAAATAATCTTACCCTTCTTTTATAATTAGAGAATACATCTGTAGAAGTATAAGAATAAGTATAAATACTTAGAAGGATATTACAAAATAGAATTAAACTATTATCACCGTGAAGGGTATAAAGAAGAATAATTGAACTGCATTTACATAGATTGTATTCTGATGGATTGTATAGTTTACCTGGGTAGGGAAGTGCTGCCCTGACTTTCCGTAGAATAGAGAACCTCTGTTTAGAATGACTCTGAGTAGTCTAGACTTTGATAGATGTCTTTGACTATTATAGGATGTTACTCTGCGTGCGACATATTCGACTTGGCAGGTGGATTTCGCCAAGAAGGTATGTGATTCTTCCTATACTCTTAATCATGATATATTTTAAAGTATATATAGTACGGTGAGCGTGCGTGTGTTAAGCGGGCGTCTTTTTACGGCAATGTCTTTGACTTAAGCCTGAATAATAAAGATCTTAAAGTCTTTCAAAAGAATTATAAATCAGTTTTGAAAGAAGAAGAATAATGATTTTTCAAACAGAACACTTAAGTGTTATACTAACTTTATGGGAAGTTAGGTATAATGACTTAAGAAAAGAAAATGAGCAGTTTACTTATGTGTTTATAAAAGACTTATATTGATTTCTGGAAAGTATAATATAAAATGGTTTGAAGAGTAGACATAATATGATGCTATGTGTGTTAGTGTCTTGTAACGTTTGTATAAAAGGGTATTCTTGTTGTGCTTATGTTGTTTAACGATAAGCTGTTATATTAGTATAATATCACTCACCTATTGACATGATACCGGGGGTTAAGCTGCCTCCGTCGGGGTAGACTCGGGTGATGCAGGACCATGATTCGAGAATACCTCATGCGGGTCCAGGGGACCTATGCGGAGCTACGGGAGTTCTAGGTTAGTGTGCGGGGTTATACCTCATGCGGTCTATGTGGCCATGCGGACTACGAGTCCAGGACGTTTCCGAGGAGTAGCTACCCTCGATGCGGGGTTATGCCTCATGCGGGCCTATGTGAGTGGCCTATGCGGACTACGGGAGTCCAGGATTAGGCTTGCATAATGATATTATGGGCGAGTGGCCCTGCTTCGATCATTCGCAGCCTAGAAAAGACCTGTTACAGTTTACCTATTGTTGCCCTTGTTTATGATGTGGAACTATGTGCGGTTACATTGGTTGTTTCGTGCATATTTGTAAAATTGGTTTTAAAGTGATATTATTTCATTTAAGTACTTTACAGTTTCACATACTTAGTACTGTTATCTTGACCTCCTTGAGGCTGCGTTCATGCAGCAGTAAGGGCAGCAGTGCTAGATCCACATCCTTAGGATCTTTGCTTTGGTGTCGGGAGCTCCATCTTCTCCGGAGGCTCTACTTTTGGGTATGATCTCCCTGTATTGTAGATAGTTTTTGTACATTCAGGGTATGGCGGGGCCCTGTCCCGCCATAGTTGTTTACTTCCTTAGAGGTCTGTAGTCCTATTGTACAGTTGGGATGTAAACTGCCAGACTTTGGTTTTTATATATATATATGCCGAAAGGCACCCTTTTCTCAGAAACTGTGTATCATTTACAATTGTTTCATGTCTTGTGTTTTTATATTCCGCTGATTTTCTCTGATGTATGACTACTTGGGTGCCCGGGTAAGGCACGATCACGACGCCGGGCAGTCGTGACAAAAATAGTGTAAAGTACTTGATCTTAAAACATGAACATATTTGATACTACGGATAATAGTATCGAGTTGTTTCTACGTAAAAAGAGGTTTTTTTGAAAGGATTAATGTATGTAGTACTTTGGGGTTAAAACCCGGATTTGTTGTAATAAAATAAATGTCTGTGAGTATGATTAAACTTGCCTATGCTTGTGGTGATAGCCTTTGTTGTGCAAGTGTTGTATTTCTGTGCTACCGCGTCTCTCGTTGGAGGGTCGGCTATCTGATTGATTGATGGACATACTGACACGATGGGTGGCCCACGGGTATGCTTCCACTAATCGATCCTTTTGGACATACTGACACGATGGGTGACCACGGTATCTTCCATTAGGAGTGTTATCTTGTTATTTGTTTTGGACATACTGACACGATGGGTGGCCCACGAGTATGCTTCCATTTTTTATTGTTATCTTGTTACTTCCTTTTGGACATACTGACACGATGGGTGGCCCACGGGTATGCTTCCATTAGGAGTGTTATCTTGTTATTGGCTTGGACATACTGACACGATGGGTGGCCCACGAGTATGCTTCCATTCTGATTATTATCTTGTTATTTCCTTTGGACATACTGACACGATGGGTGGCCCACGGGTATGCTTCCATTAGGATGGTTCCATGGCCATGCTTATACCGAGGTAAGATGCCGCATGCGCCGTTGTCTTGGGTTATATTTGAGTGATGACTTTGAGGTGTGAGTCACGACTTGACATAGTGCTTTTATATTGTGAATTGTAGTTTTGTTATCATACATGTCTCTGTTTTGTTTTAGAAGTTGTTATGATTTTGTTCTGATATTTTCGATTTCACATACTTGGTACTGTTATCTTGACCTCCTTGGGTGCGTTCATGCAGCAGTAGAGGTACATCGGTTGGCGATCCTCGCTTCTAGGATCACAAATCAGCGTTTGGGAAGCTCCGTTTCTCGGAGGCTTATCTTTTGGTATGTTACCCGAGTGCAGCAGGTTCTTGTACATTCAGGGTATGGCGGGGCCTGTCGCCATAGTTGTCGTTACATTCTTAGAAAGTCTTGTTGTGGCGGGGTTTGTAAAAAGGATTAAACTGTTCAAACTTTGTATTTATATATATGCCGAAAGGCGACTTTCTCTCAGATAAAATGTGTTTCATTTTACAGTTGTTTCATGTCTTGTTTTTATGTTCATTGATTACTACGATGTATAACTACTTGGGTGCCCGGGTAAGGCACCAGTCACGGGCCCCGGAACGGGTCGTGACAATAACACTCCTAATGGAAGCATACACGTGGGCCACCCATCGTGTCGATGTAAAAGGAAATAACAAGATAACAATCATAATGGAAGCATACTCGTGGGCCACCCATCGTGTCGATGTCCAAAGAAAATAACAAGATAACACTCCTAATGGAAGCATACCAGTGTGCCACCCATCGTGTCGATGTCCAAAAGGAAATAACAAGATAACAATCATAATGGAAGCATACTCGTGGGCACCCATCGTGTCGGTATGTCAAGCAAATAACAAGATAACACTCTAATGGAAGCATACCCGTGGGCCACCCGTCGTGTCGGTATGTCCGAAAGGATCGATATAGTGAAAGCATACCCGTGGCCACCCATCGTGTCGGTATGTCCATCAATCAACCGGATAGCGGCCCTCCAACGAGAAGCGGTATGAAATACAACACTTGCACAACAAAGGCTATCACCACAAGCGTAGGCAAGTTCAACATACTCATAGACTTTCATTTTATTACAACAAATCGGTTTAACCCCAAAGTACTACGTATTTTAATTCTTTAAAAGATCCATTTCTTTCACAAAAAGTCACACGATACCGTAGTATCAAAATAGAGTAAATATCTTTTTAAGTAAACAAAAACAATTTCCATATCTTCTTTCGAATAAACCAACTTAAGACAAAACCATGACTTCCTTTTAAACCATTTTAAGACAAAACCATGTCTTTCTTTAAAACCAAAACACTTTAATTTCCTCAAGTCTCTTTTCTTTTAGAAAACAAGTTCCTTACTTTGGAATTTAAGAAAAATCAATACTTGTTATTAATGATCTTATTAAAGCAACCATGATCTAGGAAATGTAATACAATTTTGTCTTATCTTAGCTTACATGCGGATGGAGGTTTTTCTGGTTTTAATATAATTAATTATTTGTCAATACATTTTCCTTTATTAACGCTGAGTGGTTTGTTCGATACTTATTCTCATTTCGAAATCAATATAACTTATTCCTTTTAAAACCCAATTACCATTTCTCAAAATGCGGTTTCACAACTTTTAACACAAACCAAGTCCTTAATATTTCACATCAAGTCATTTATAAGTCAAGTCTCTTATCTTTTAAAACCACAGACCATTTCTTTACCTCGTAAAGTTGTTATAACAAACTTCCCATAAAGCCGTTATAACACTTTATGTTTTAAATAACCAAATTCGTTTAGCACACGTCGTCTACCGTACTACATAGTTCACAACAATCATGCTAGAAAAGATAGGAAGAGGTTCACATACCTCGCGACGATTATCGACAATTAGCAAAATGCTCCAAAGTACTATAACCACCGCTAGCCTTTTCCACCATTCAAGTAGAATATGCTGCTCGTAGTACTTCAACCTATAAAGTCCACAAAGCGTCTATCAACCTCTAGATCTCTTAGTAGAACAATTCAAAGCACAAGGTCATTATTCTACGGAAAATTCGGCACACCTCCTCCCGTAACCACATAAATCTCCTCCTCTATCAAGGCGCTACGAGCCAACAACTCGAGGGTTACACGTCCTAGCCGGACGTGTACAACACCGCCCAGCGATAATACTACAAGTCTCAGAATACAGTCAATGTAAATCTGGTTCAATTATTATCAATATTCATTCTATATAGTATACTCAACTATACATTACTCTGACATGTAATTTCCAATTACAATAGGGGATAAAGATCATTACCTCGATAAGCCCAAAATTATCCAAGTTTTATAAGTCGGTCTGAGCAACATTTAGCTCAATTCCTTACGCTCCAACCCGCTCAAGCAACCCTTAGAAGTTTCTAAACAACTTCTCTTAACACTTCATCTAAGCATGAAGATTTTTCTAGGGTTTTATTTTGCGACTAAGGAATAAAGTAGTATTTTCGGGCTCTTAGTATAAAGATAACTTTGGAATACTACAAGAGATTTTTGGCTAAGGTATATGGGATTATAAAAATACTTGAAGAAATTCTTTCACAAGAGGGGTGTTGGGCGAGAACCACAAAGGGAGGGAGGGGAAGTTTTGCCTTGGAAAAATATTTCAAGTGAGGATGAATAAAGTCTTGCAACAAGGGGGTATTTATAGAGAAATCAATGGCTAGGATCAAAGCAAGTGTATGGTGAGGATTTGGTCCATGTGGGAGTGGAGTCTTCCAACCAGTGTCCACCACAACAATGAGACATGTCCACCATTAAAATGGGACAAGTGGCTTGCCACTTGTCCACCTAACGATCAAACACTTGTCCGCCAACCATTCGCCAATATGGCCACACGGTGACACGTGTCGCCCCTACTCGTCCAAAATATCTCGTCTTGAAAATATCCGTAATGCCAAAAATCCGAAAATAAAGTGGCCCCACAAAATCAGAATTCTCCAGTGGGCCCCACGTGACCAATTCGGAAATAAAATTCCATAATTCTCAAATATTCTAAAAGTCTGAATACCAAATGGAATCAATTCCATTGCGAACCTTTTTCTTCACAAATCGGAAACTTTTATCGAAAAATCACGTCTTTCTTCCTTTCCAATTTTAATGTCGTATTCTCGCACGTCGTCCTCATATACATACCACGGAACTACGAGTGTAACATTCTTCCCCTTAGAAACATTCGTCGAATGTTTCTTCTAAATCTCAAAACATACATGCTTTGGTATAGTCTTCACTCTATACTTACAAAACCACTTATGCCACACCGCCATAATATAACACATCGCAAAACTCGATCCAAGCCAACGAGGAATCACCTCTAACATCACAGAAGCTTCCACCTATGGTCTAAAGGATACTCCTTCGCATCTTCACTTCACAACAAAATGATCTCTTTTATTCTGTTAACACACGTTCACTCCTTTCCTTACTCGTCATACCCTTCTCGTACACCCGAACTCTCTCTAGTACACGTACCATACTCATCATCGCCGGTTCCAAAACCTTGGAGTCACTACCTCAAACTTGGTCATTTTACTAGCCTCAAATTCCTTTAAGGCCCTTCCGCCTTCACGATCCGATGCAGTCGACGCGTCCACGAACTTCGTCTGACGGTTACCTAAACTTGGGCCTTGCACCCTGCGTGATCCTACCACTGGGACCACTCGAACTGACCCCACCTCATTCGGGCTGGGTTGACCCGCAATCTGGCCTCAACCGACCCGTATCGCGCCAAACTCTCTCGTTCCGATCAGGAATAATCTTACTAATTCACGTCGCGAAAACCACTTTATCTCAAACTACCCATGGAATTATCACACAAAACTCCACGTATACTATGCACTCAGACAAAGATCAACCGTAAAATCATCCACTCAAACGGCCTTGCATCCAAGGTCCCAAGCATTATAAATTCTAAGGCTCGCCATTTTCTCGTCCCTGGACTTACCGCTTTTCAACTACCCATGTTTTCTAATCCACATAACACAATGTTATCCGCACATAGCACTCCACGTATCTACCATAACGGCCTAAACAAGTCTCTTAAGTGAAGATATCTCTGTAACTCTGCCTCACTTTCCTTTGTCGCTCTAATCAAATCCTGCTCTGTGCGCATAACTCTGGTGATGAACCACCCATCGATCCCGGCGTGAGTCGTAATATCAGTGCACCTGCAGTCGGACAATTTCTCGCAAAATGGCCTGCTGTCCGCAAGCATAACAAGCTATCCAGTAATCGACACTCCCCATAAGAACACCTACCACAACGCCATGCAGGTGGGGGTGGCATCTCTCTGGCTAACACCCCTTCCTCTCCGAACCATCGATACGCAGCGGCACGGTAGGCTAAGTCATCCCACTGTATCCTCCTACTAGGACATTAT
This sequence comes from Przewalskia tangutica, assembly GCA_029844215.1. Classification (NCBI taxonomy): domain Eukaryota; kingdom Viridiplantae; phylum Streptophyta; class Magnoliopsida; order Solanales; family Solanaceae; genus Przewalskia; species Przewalskia tangutica. Next base: position 123,911 of record JAQGDG010000432.1, read on the forward strand.
CTCCTCACATGGCCTGGCGGCCGTTGGTAAAACAAGCATTAGTAAAAAGCGACATTTCGGGATGACGTCTACCACATAGTGAACATGCGAGGAATACGGTGGCTAGAACTATGTAAATCTATGAACCGAAACCACGGAGTTGACCAACTCCTAAATACCCGAGCGTCACGAAGTCAGCGGAGGACCACTCATCTTGGCGGAGGCGCATAACGATCTGCTGGTGAAGGTCCGCCTCGAAAGTTACCAAAGGACCTGCTGTCGCCCTCTTGCGATCTTGGTTGTCAGTCGATCTCTACGTTCCTCGATCTGCGCATAAGCTTTGTCGCGGCAATGTCCATGCACGGCGAAGAGCTACTCTTGTACAATCCTTTACTAGATAATCGTCAAGTCACGTGACATATCGGTGCACTCTATCCTCCGTATGCGCCACTAAAGCGGGGACATAGCGAGCGATGAGTCAAACTACGTCTGTATTTCCGAGCGCCAGCCTACGCGCCTCGACATCATAAATCTATGCGCGAGCTCTCATCATGCGAGGGCAAGAAGTGTGTAAGAAATGCCTGCGAGAACTCGTCCCAACCAGCTGAGGCGTATGCTCCAGGGCGGTTGCGTGAATCAAGCGATCATTGCGGATCACGTAGCCGATGTGAACCTAATACCACCGACTGCGTCTGAGGCCTCGATCACTCTCATGATCCACTACAACTGCCGTATAAACTCCTGAGGATCATCCTCAGTCCTCGACCCATAGAACTCTGGTGGATTGCAACTCCAAAAGTCCCGAAGTTTCAGCCGTCGGCTCTGGGTGTATTCAGGTACCACCGCCCGTCTATCCTCGTCCTCGCCATGGCCGAACTAGTAATGGGGCCATCTCTCGTAACCATATCCTCTGCATTCTGTTTGTGGGACTAGAGGCTCGGTATCGTGGTCTCGTAGCTACCTCCTCTGCTCTAAACTCTTACAGGGCTAGCGGCGTCGCGAACTCTCGAATGAAGCATCACTCGGTGATGGTGGGCTGTGCCCTCACACTCCTCTGTGTTCCACTAGCGGTTCCTCTCTGCCACTGCCTCTGGGCCTGGTTGCCTGCGAGGCATAACTAGCACAAGCGAATGCGCGGGAGTCAACTTATAACCGGCTCTAAGGCGCGATCTCGAGTGAGAAGAATGAAACCAATCCTAAATATCCTGCGGCCTCGATTATAGGTGTGTTGCGCAACAGCCGATAATCAGACTCTACTAGATACGGTTTGTAGACACTTTCCGAGGATTAAGCGCTCGATACCACTTTTGTCACGGCCGACCTCGGGCGTGGTAGTGCTACCGGGCATCTAGTGATACAACATCGGAGAAAATCGGGAAATAAAAACTCATAAAAGATAAATGATGAAATAAGAAAGCGAGGATAACCAAAGCGATTACCTTTACGTATATATAAATAAAAACGAGCGGTTACATCGCTTTACAAACCACGCCACTTTAGCGATTACTCTGGACCTCTAAGAATTTTTATAACAACTATGACGGGACAGGGCCCCGCCATACCCCTGAATGTACAAGTACCTACAATCTCGGGGAATCATGCGAAAAGATAAGCCTCGGAGAAGCGGAGCTTCCCAAACGAAATGTGATCCTATGGCGAGGATCAACGGTGAGTGTACCTCTGCGGCGTGAGCGCAGCCGAAGGAGGTCGATGCAACAGTACGAGTATGTGGCCGAAACCCAATCGATAAATGAAATCATAATAGTCTATATAACGGAGACATATATGATAACCAAACTACGATACCTGATATATAGCGATGTCAAGTCGGGACTCGTGCAGTAAAGTCATCACTCAAATATAACTTGAATTTAACCCGCATAAGACGCGTGCCCCGACATCTTACTCGGTATAAGCATGGCCGTGGAACCATCCTAATGGAAGCATACCGTGGGCCACCCATCGTGTCGGTATGTCGAAGAAATAACAAGATAACAATCATAATGGAAGCGTACTCGGCCACCCGTCGTGTCGATATGTCTCAAGCAAATAACAAGATAACACTCTAATGGAAGCATACGTGGGCCACCCGTCGTGTCGTATGTCGAAATAACAAGATAACAATCATAATGGAAGCATACTCGTGGGCGCCCATCGTGTCGGTATGTCCAAAGCAAATAACAAGATAACACTCACAATGGAAGCATACGTGGTCACCCGTCGATGTCGGTATGTCAAGGAAATAACAAGATAACAATCATAATGGAAGCATACTCGTGGGCCACCCGTCGTGTCGATATGTCAAGCAAATAACAAGATAACACTCACAATGGAAGCATACGTGGGCGCCCGTCGTGTCGGTATGTCCAAAAGGATCGATATAGCGGAAGCATACGTGGCCACCCGTCGTGTCGATATGTCCATCAATCAACGGATAGCCGACCTCGGCGAGAGGCGGTAACGGAAATGCAACACTTGCACAACAAAGGCTATCACCACAAGCATAGGCAAGTTCAACGTACTCATAGACTTTCGTTTTATTACAACAAATCCGGTTTTAACCCCAAGGTACTCGTATTTTAACTCTTTAAAAGATCCATTTCTTTCACAAAAAGTCACACGATACGTAGTATCAAAATGAGTAACTATCTTTTTAAGTAAATCAAAACAATTTCCATATCTTCTTTTGAATAAACCAACTTAAGACAAAACCATGACTTCCTTTTAAACCATTTTAAGACAAAACCATGTCTTTCTTTAAAACCAAAACACTTTAATTTCTCAGTCTCTTTTCTTTTAGAAAACAAGTTCCTTACTTTGGAATTTAAGAAAAATCAATACTTGTTATTAATGATCTTATTAAAGCAACCATGATCTAGGAAATGTAATACAATTTTGTCTTATCTTAGCTTCATGCGGATGGAGGTTTCTCTTTGGTTTTAATATAATTAATTATTTGTCAATACATTTTCCTTTATTAGCTGCGATGGTTTGTTCGATACTTATTCTCATTTCCAAATCAATATAACTTATTCCTTTTTAAAACCCGATTACCCATTTCTCATAAATGCGGTTTCACAACTTTTAACCTGAGCCAAGTCCTTAATATTTCACATCAAGTCATTTATAAGTCAAGTCTCTTATCTTTTAAAAACCAGACCATTTCTTTACCTACATAAAGTTGTTATAACAAACTTCCATAAAGCCGATTATAACACTTTATGTTTTAAACCAACCAAATTGCTTAGCACAAATGCGTCTGCCGTACTACATAGTTCACAACAATCATGCTAGAAAAGATAGGAAGAGGTTCACATACCTCGCGACGATTATCGACGATTAGCAAAATGCTCCAAAGTACTATAACCGCTAGCCTTTTCCACCCTTCAAGTAGAATACGCTCTCGTAGTACTTGAACCTATAAAGTCCACAAAGCGTCTATCAACCTCTAGATCTCTTGTTAGAACAATTCAAAGCACAAGGTCATTATTCTACGGAAAATTAAGCGACCTCCTCCCCGTAACCACGTAAATCTCCTCCTCTATCGAGGCAGCTACCAAGCAACAACTCAAAGGGAGTTACACGTCCTAGCAGGACGTGTACAACTTTGCCACGATAATACTACAAGTCTACTATAAATACACAATGTAAATACGGTTCAATTATTATCAATATTCATTCTATATATAGTATACTCGACTATACATTACTCTGACATGTAATTTCGATTCTGATAGGGGATAAAGATCATTACCTCGATAAGCCCAAAATTATCCAAGTTTTATAAGTCGGTCACGAGCAGCGTTTAGCTCGATTCATACGCTCCAACCCGCTCAAGCAACCCTTAGAAGTTTCTAAACAACTTCTCTTAACACTAAATCTAAGCTTATGAAGATTTTTCTAGGTTTTATTTTTGCGACTAAGGAATAAAGTAGTATTTTCGGCTCTTAGTATAAAGATAACTTTGGAATACTACAAGGGATTTTGGCTAAGGTATATGGGATTATAACAATACTTGAAGAAATTCTTTCACAAGAGGGTGTTACACCCGTATTTACTGGACATGTTTTAGAGCGTGCGTAAGAACTCACAAGTGTTAAGATTTGAGACTTGTAAGAATTTATCGAATTATGAAATTGTCGGAAGCGTACTATTGTGGAATGGGAGGCGACACGTGTCACCTCCTTATTGATGCCTTGGTCGAATTAGGCATGGCTAAAATGGTCATTGACCGTAGTCTTGGATGACTAAGTCTTGCAAGTAGCGAACTTGATAATCTTGACTAAGTCAAAGGACCGCTGAGCTTGATATTTGCTAGGAGCTTATCTAAACCACCCATTTGTTTATATCATGACCTCCGATGTGCTTTATATTACTACTAGTAGCAAGAGAAGCTTAACACTTAGCCAAAATTCCACAAAATTGAAGAACATTGAGCATAGCTCTCGGGTTCCTCTTGAGAAAAAAAGAAAAATCTTTGTTCCTTGTTCTTTTAGCTCCCCACTTTAAACCAAGGTTCTTAAGTGTATTGTAAACATATCTCAATAGAAAAATCTTGGAAAAAGATAGTTTACGGGTTAGTCGCAAAACGAAAACCTAGTTGTCTTTCTAGGTTTTGTTTGGAGATTTGAAGGAAAATTGTTGGTGTTGTTCTAAGGGTCTCAACTAGTGGATTAGGCGTCTTGAAGAGGCTCTAAGTTGCTAGGAAGCGACTTGGATTTGGAATTGGATTAAGATTCGTTAAGGTATAATCTTGTCTTTTAAAAGTGTTACAAGATTATATATTTATATTGTTGTTGTTAGCTTTACATGTTGCTAGCATGAAGTGGTTATGTTGAAGTTTATGAGTAGTATGGATTGCTTGTAGCTTAAATCCGAAATGTTATACAAGCCACTTGAAGATCGGATTACTAATTGGTCGTTATTAGAAATCGTCGCTTGTACTTACTTGAAGATTATGGTAGTTATAATCAAATGCGACTTGATATCATGTTATGCTACCAATTTGGATTGAAATGGAAATTGGATAAGAATTGGTATTGTTGTATTCATTATAGCCGAAGTTGGACTAGTAGTTGTATTAGTTTGTTATCGTTGTGGGGCGAATTTTGCGTCTGGTCGTGTAATCCCTATTGATTAATTGCTTTGATTGTGCCTTAAATGTGGCGTGTTTGGTTATTGTATTCGGCCTTGAAAAAGGTGGCAAAGTTAGTAAAAACAAAGGAGGTCTTTGTCCATTTTCCGTAGAATTTAGCGACTTGACACTTATAATATTCTACGTTTGAAGAAAGGCTTTAATAGGCGTATTGTGAATATTATAGGTTGACATACTAGCGGGACTTTGTACTTGGCAAGTGGTTTGACCGCGAGGTATGTAGAACTTTTCCTATCTTTTGAGCATGACTAGTTATGCGTATATATTACGGTAGATGTCTGAGACCTTGATATCCTTTACTAGTTTTATGAATAGCCAAGCGGGTGAGTTAGTAGATTAACTCACTTCTTGAAAGTATTAAGGATGTCTAATGTTTTGTTAAAGTTAAGGGACTTGAAGAGTTTTAAAGTATGTGATACTTGTTAGTTTTAAACATATAAGTCCACTTGGATAGGAAATTGTATATGGCTAAGGTATAAAGCGAATGTAACGACTTTATGGGAGTTGGTTATGTTTGCTTTATGGAAAGATAAATGACTTAATTTTAATGAAAAGGCAATTTGATGTTTTAAGGCATCAATTGCCTAAGGTTTTCTAATAAAAGGAGTCAACTTGATTTAGAAACCTAACTTTATGTTTAAAGGTATTGTGACTTGTCTTGAAAAGAAATTTTGACTTGATACTACGGTTTATAGTATCTTGGAAGTTCTATATGAAAATGAGTCATTTTTAAAAGGTTGGAAATCGTAGTACTTTGGGTTAAACTCGGTTTATTATAACATATTAGTGCCTTAAGTAAACTAAAATGAGAGTGTAGATGAATCAGACTAAAATGAAGTTAGGGGATTTCTAACTTGCTTATTTATTGTATATTGACGGTAGAGATAGGGTAAGAGTATAAGTGAGGGTAAACCCCAAGACCTATACCATCTCACGATAAGAGTATAAATGAGGGTAAACCCCGAGGCGTTATACCACCGCTTTATTACCTTCTCCGGGATAAGAGTATAAATGAGGGTAAACCCCCAGGCGTTATACCACCGCTATTACCTTCTCGAGTAAGAGTATAAATGAGGGCAAACCCCAGAAGTTATACCACTGCTTGTGGTAAGAGTATAAATGAGGGTAAGAACCCTAAGACATTATACCACTGTTTCTATGGGTTCGTTACCCGTGATTTGATCGAGTCTCCTATTGTGATGTTATGCGTATTCCCTTGATTTACTCTCATTGTTAGTAAGGCACTGTGTACTGTAATTTTGTTATCATACATGTCTCCGGCTTTGTTTTAAACTTATGTTGTAATTACAGTACTTTCCAGTTTTACATACTTAGTACATATTGTGTACTGACCCCCTTCCTCGGGGGCTGCGTTCATGCCGCAGGAAAGGGTAAGCAGGTGGTGGATCCTCATACTTAGGATCACTTATCAGACGTCAGAAGCTCCATTTCTCCGGAGGCTTGTCTCTTTTGGTACAGTCTTTCCCTGATGTTGTAGATTTATGTACATTCAGGTATGGCGAAGGCCTGTCCGCCACGATTGTTATTCTAAGTGCGTATTCACATATGTGGTTGGGCTGTAAGAACTGATGTTGTACAGTTGTACTTTTGATTATGTTATATTATGGAAGGCGGCCTTATCGGCTAGCCTGGGATGTTTTATTGTTACACATGTGTTTATGTTGTGTATGTTCCGCTGCTATTCTCTGATGTATACAGCAGGTGCCCGGTAGGGCACGATCAGCGAACCGAGTCGGGTCGTGACAAAAGTGGTATCAGGCGATTAGTCCTCGGAAAGTGTCTGAGGCACCGTATGCAGTAAGTCTTGATTATCGGTGTGTTGTGCACCACGTCTATAATCGAGGTGCGGGACATTTAGGATTAGTTTCCATTCTTCTCTCTCGAGATCGTGCAATAGAGCTCTTATTAGGTTGAATCCTCTCGGCCTAGTCTTATGAAAGGATATGCCTCGCGGAGCGACCATGGCCCGAAGAGCAAGGCGCACAGCGGGAGGTGCTGGCGGTACTCGAGAGGGTTACGGGCTCGTAGCCTATACACGAGGTAGTAGGCGGGTCGGCGAAGTTCAGCCAGCGATATTAGAAAGCCGAGCGGCGGTAGCTCGAAGGTTGCACGAGCCTCGATTCGGCGGTCTTTGAGTATAGAGACTATGGGAAGCGATTCGATTATTGACAAGTATAGTAGTCGAGGCGCGGCAGGCGAAGCCCACCTGGGCTGGCCGGCAGTTTGCGGATTAGGGATTTTTGAGTTGTCATCCACTGAGATTTTATGGTTAAGTGCAGGAGGATCCGCGGGAGTTCATTCGGCCTGACGGACCGTGCAGGTTCTTAGGGCTTGAAGGCAGTGCATTACACTATCCTCTTACAGTTCTGGCGGTATTGCGTTGAACCGGTTTGAGTCGTGGTTGCTTTCGAGAGGTGATGATGCTCTTCCAGCTGTTTGGGAGGAGTTCTGAGGCCTTCGTGGATCACTTGCCTCACTGAGATGAGGAGAGCCGGGTAGGCAGATTCTTGACCTTGAGGCGAGCGGGAGGACTACTCGGGATTATAGCTGAGTTTGACTCCTTGCCGGTTGTCGCATACTATTATGGTAGACATGGCGGATATAGTTCATCGTTATGTGATGGGGCTTGGCCGTCATATGATTACTGCATGCTTGGGTGTGGCTCTTGAGCCGGTATGGAAATCGCTCGGATGCGAGCCTATGCGCAGGATAGAGGATAGAGAGAGGAGGACAGTTGACTCAGGCCGCCCAAGAGGCGGGGACATCGAGTCTCGAGGCGATTTCGAGGCGGACGGCCTCGGCGAACCAGTCCACTTTCCGGCCTGAGTGCTCCTTCACGGTTTTACGGCAGAGAGGTCCGATCGGCGAGTCATTCAGGCCAGTCGGGGCTCGGGACCGAGATTTCGGGGAGGTAGGAACCGTCACCGTCGGGACCACACGCCTCGGTGTGCTCGTCATTAGGTTTCACGGGCGGTGTCGCGAGCCGGGAGCTTGTTACTCGTGTGGCGGTGGGGCCATTTGAGGAAGATTGTCAATCTAGGCGGCATGGGTGATGCAGTGCAGCCGGCAGGATCTGTTCTTTGGGTCTTCTTCTCCTTCGTGGTTATCGCCGGAGGCGAGTACTCACGGGCGCGTGCCGGTAGAGTCGTGGTGGTAGTTCGATTCTAGCGGTCCACGAACGCGTATATTCTCTGCCACCGCCGGGATGAGCTTCCAGCGTCGTCACGGTACATTATTGATTTCATCTTTGTAGCGTTTATGCTTTGATAGATCCGGGTTCTACCTTGTCCTATGTGTCCCCTCGTATTGCGGGTAGAATCGGGATAGAGCCGGCGTCGCTAGAGCCTGTGGAGGTAGCTACGCGATGGGAGATCTTGTTAGCGGCCCGGGTGTCTGAGAGGTTTTCGTTTATATTTACGATCGTCGGTTCACCTTGCAGACTTGATAGAGTCAAGATGAATGATTTTGATGTCATTATGGGTATGGTACATGTTATACCCGTATTCTCGGAGTATGCGTGAGGACGTCGCATCTGAAAGTTTTAGCCTTAAGATTAGGCAAGGGACGAAATTTTTTGTTCACAACCCACGAAAAGAATTATTTTCCGACGAAACGTTTTCCAAACTTTGCGAGGGGAAAATTACGGCTATGTCTTTTATAATTTTTGCGGATTTTTCCGATAGATGAAATATTTTGGACCAACGAGAGGGTGATACTTGTCACCCTCAAATGGACGACAAAGAGGGCCACGGTTGGCACGATTTTGGGGCCTAAACTAAGGGTCAATGTTTGTGAGTAAATTGTGGAGTAGGGATAGGGTGCACTTGTGCAAATCCCCACCCTCCACTTGCCCTCCACTTGCCCTCATCTTAGCCATTGAATTCCCTATAAATACCCCCCCTTTGTTGAAGACTTCTTCATCCACAAACATTTTCCAAGTGTTGAAAATCCTCCCATTCTTGTTGCTCGTCCCGAAAGAGCACCCTCCCCTTTGTGAGGCCTTTTGGCCGAGAAGTACTCCCCTTCGCTTTGTGGTGCTAGGCAAGTACCCCCTACCTTGAGTTGTTCTCGTGAAATCGCCCCTTGCAGAAAAGTATTCTCCAAGTATTGTTACTATTCCAAAATACCTTAGCCAAATACCTTGTAGTATTCAGTTACACCTATACTAAAAGCCCGGAAATACTATTATACTTCCTTTAGTCACAAAAAGAAGCCCTAGGGAAAATCTTCATAGTCGGTTGAAGTATTAAGAAGAAGTTGGATAGAACTTCAAGGGTTGTTTGGAGCGGGTTGGGCGCGAGTAGGAGCTAAGCGTTGCTCGGGATCGACATTTAAACTTGGATAATTTTGGGCTTATCGAGTAAATACTCTTGTCTTATATTGTAATTGGAAATTACATGCGTAGTAGTATAGAAATGTATATAAGATTCACGAAGAGATTTGAACTGTAATAGAAGGATATTATAGTAAAGAATTGGTGAAATCACATCGGAAGAATTTTAAAGAAGGAGATTAAATCAGACTTACATAGAATTTGTATTCTGATGAACTTGTGTAATTTAGGTAGGGAAGTTGTTATACCCGTTTTCAGTATGCGTATGGACGTGCGTGCGAAATTTGAGCCTTAAGATAGGCATTGGATTCGAAATTTGAGCCAAGTGCCGATTGAGTCGTTTTACGAAACGTTTCCCGCGACGACTTTCGTAGGGAAAATTCGGCTATGTCATTTATAATTTTTGCGGATTTTTAGAGAGGCGAAACATTTTGGACCAACGGGAGGGTGACATGTGTCACCTCACATTGGAAGCAAATGGTTTGGCTTGGAGCGATTTGGGCGTCAAGAGCCTTAGTTGGCCTTGGCGATTGGCTCCCTCTTTGTGCCTTGCTTTGTGGCTTGTTTTGTGGAGTGTTTGTGGAGTGTTTTGTGGGTGCACTGGCTTGATCTTGGCCTTACACTTGCCTTGCACATGGCTTGATCTTGGCCATTGGTTGGCTTTTGGTTTTGCTATAAATACCACTAAGCAGAAGACTTCATTAAATCCTTGAATGTTTCCAAGTCTTGAAATCCTCCCCTCCTCTTGTGGCTCTCGTCCTAAGCCTCTCTCCTCCTCACAGTGGCCTTTGGTAGAGAGGTCTCCCCTCCCCTTGTGGTGTCTAGCCGTGGGGTACCCCACTGCTGTTACTTTCGTATAATACCCCTTGTTGTGGTATAGAAATACTCTCTAGTATTGTTATAATGCCCAAAATACCTTAGCCTTATACCTTGTAGTATTCCAAAGTTACCTCTTTGCGTGAAGTGCGGAAATACTATCTTTTGTCCTTTTTAGTCTCAAGCCAAAACCCCAAGGAAAATCTTCATTGTTGGTTGAAGTTTTGGAGTAAGTTAGTTAGAACTTCTAAGGGTTGTTTAGAGCGGATTGAGCACTCGGAGTAGGAGCTAAGCGTTGCTCGGGATCGACTTTATACTTGGATAATTTTGGGCTTATCGAGGTAAACACTCATCCTTCTATTGTGATTGGAAATTGCATGTTGTTGATTATATAGTTGAAGTATACTATATATAGTGCTGAACGTAGTTAGTTGGCAATGTCTTTTGACTTAAGCCTGAAGAATCTGAAGCAGGCGACTGTAATTACATGGGGTATTCTGATGAGACTTGTGTCTTGTGTAGTAGAATTGCAGCGTCCAGGTTAGGCGTGTAAACCCCTACACACTGGTTGGCTTGGCCGCCTCGATAGAGAGGAGATTTCTGTTGTGCGGGGGAGGTCTTCAATTTTACAGAAAGATAGAAACTTGTGTTTTGGGGTTAATAGCGTTTGTGACCTTTATAGGTGAAAGTACTAAGAGTAGCGTATTCTAGAGGAGTGGAAAGGGCTAGCAAGGTTGTAGTACTTGGAGCTTTTGCTTATTGTCGATAATCGTCGCGGTATGTGAACCTCTTCCTATCTCTTCTAGCATGATATGTGTGAACTATGTAAGTCTGGTAGCGTCATTACGTGTTAACTGTGTTTGATTGTTCTTAAAACATAAAGTGTTATAACGGCTTTATGGGAAGTTGGTTATAACAGCTTTATGTAGGTAAGAAAATACTTTGTGGTTTTAAAAAGGTAACTGATGAGAATTATAACTGGCGTGTTATAATAAAGGACTTGATGTATTTCAAAAGATTTATAAATCGTTTTGAAGGGAGAGTAACACTTGGTTTTAAAAGGTTTTAAAAAGAGTTATACTAAGCTTTATGGGGAGTTAGGTATAATGTCTTAAGAGAGGTAAAGAAAATGGTTTACTGATGTTAGAAGTTAAGAGACTTGATTTTATAAGATAAGAGACTTAACTTATTTGTTTTAATGTGAATGTTTGTGTGAAACCTCATTCGTGAGTAATGAGTACTTGGTTTATTTAAAGGGATAATGTTTCTTGATTTGAAATCGGAGATGTGTATCGACAGGACCAACTGCAGCGTTAATAAAGGAAAATGTATTGAATAATGATGAATTGTATTAAAACCAGTAGAAACCTCCATCTGCATAGAAACTAAGATGAGACAAAATGATATTACATTTTCTAGATCATAGGCTCTTATAATAAGAATGTTGTAAACAAGAATAACCTACTCTCACGTGAGACATATATTACTCAATTTTTCTAAAAAGGAATCAAGTGATTGAGTTTGGGAACTATGAAACCATTTGAAAATGAGAAGCTTGAGTAATTGAAACTAGGCAAACTGGAACTTAGGAAAAGAATGTTGTTACTTGATTTTTGAAAAGGAATGTGGGTTGGTCATTCTAATACTACGGGTATCGGGTGACTTTTATAAAAGTAATGGATCTCTTTTAAAAGAACTTAACGTATGTAGCACTTTGGGGTTAAAAACCCGGACTTTGGTATAAATGGAAGTACTTTGAATTGTAGTGAAACTTGCCTATGCTTGTTGTTGTGAAACTTGCCTATGCTTGTGATGATAGCCTTTGTTGTGCAAGTGTGGTATTTACGTTAGCGTCTCTCGATAGAGGGCGGTTGACTTATTGAGAACTTACTTGGACGTCTTTGGCGGTGATGGAGAATTCCACGGGTATGTTTCCATTTTGATTCTTGCTGTTGTTGATATCACATGGACGTGTCTACACCGTCACGGATTAGGGCGTAAATGCGGCCACGCGGGTTGATTACCGATATATGGTTATTCTTGCAACATGGGCGTGTCTACTACCGTCTGATATTAGGGACATGTGGCCATGCGGCGGTTGACCACCCGTTATATTGTTATTGAGGTTACATAGGCATGTCTACACCGTGCGATTCGGGCATGTGGCCGTGCGCCTTGTTATTATTGTTGCATCATGGACATGTCTACACCGTCACGATATTCGAGTATGCGGCGTGATCACGAACATGATGGATGTTGTGGGCGTGAGACCCATAGTTATATTTGAGTGGTGACTTTGAGGCGTGAGTCCACGACTTGACATGTATTTTATGTTGTGAGCTGTAAGTTTGGTTATCATACATGTCTCGGCTTTTATAGACTAGTATGATTTCATTTCTGATATTTTCACGATTTCGCATACTTGGTACTGTTATCTTGACCTCCTTGGAAGGCGGCGTATAAAGAGGCGAGCCTACCACGAAACAGACCGGCCGTGGCTCTCCGTATGGCACGTCCTGAGAAGGTCCAAACCTCAGGGATCGCATGAAGCCCGGTACCATTTGTTGGGTCGCCGGAGCAAGGCTCGCGGCAAAGTGACAAAGTGGTATCAGAGTAGTTAGTCCTCGGAAAGTGTCTACAGACCGTGTCTAGTAGAGTCTTGATTATCGGTGTGTTGTGCACCACATCTATAATCAGGAGGCTATAGGACATTTAGGATTGGTTTCCATTCTTCTCATTACGAGATCGTGCCTTAGATTTGTGTTGTAAGTTGGGCCCTGCAGCGTGTTTCGTTTTTACCGATTATGCCTCTGCGAAAGGCAACGAGGCCCGAAGGCAAGGCAGCGAGGAGCTGCTAGTAGGTTTCAGAGAGCACGAGGCGCGAGGCCGTCTGAGGTAGTGCTTTGACGGCGAGTTTTGCGCCGCCAAAGGCCTGTGAGATTTAAGCGCGGCGATGGCTGCTGAGACTACACGACTCAGCCTCCATCCGATGCAGAAGCGGGGAGATGGGTCCTGAGAGATGGCGATTATTGGCGAGTTGTGGCGATATGAGAGACAGTGGAGCGCGGCGATTCCAGCGCGAAGCCGTAGTGCACCGACGGCAGTACCAGTTTGAGCTCACGGATTTCTTAGTTTATCACTTTGAGTTTCTGGTCGAGGCGGAGGATGATCGCAGGAGTTCATCCGTCGATTCTGAGAGGATCGTGCGGGTGATCAAGGCTTGAGACCGAGTGCGACGCCGGTTCAGCGGCTGCGTGATACCGCAATCGATTAGTTTGATTCGTAGGAGCTTTCCGGGAGAGCATGCACTCAGCCGTATGGGATGAGTTTTCGGGGCTTTTCTCACGCGACTTCGCCTCCACAAATGAGGAGGGCTCGGGCGGCGATTTTTGATGTTGAGGCGAGCAGTGTCTGATTCGGAAGTACAATGTGGAGTTCGACTCATTGGCGGTATGTTCGCATTAGTAGCTAGTATGGAGGATCGAGTGCACCGATATGTTCGGGGCTCGATGATTACCTAGCGAAGAGTTGTTCGTGTTTCTCTTGATAGGGCATGGACGTGCCAGCGTTGAGCTCATGCACTGGAGTGCGGAAGCGCGATCGACAGGTGGACGGCTTTTACGAGAAGAAGGCGAGCCGGATATTTTGGCGACTTTCGAGGCGGACCGCCTCGGCGGAACTAGTTATGTACCTCCGCCATTGCGAGTGGTCCTCCGCACCTTGGACCTCAGGATATTCGAGAGCAGTCGGGCTCCCGAGTTTCAGATGTTCGGGGAGTAGGGTGTTGGCGATCACGATACCCCTACCTCGTGGTCGATGTGGTAGACCGCATTTCGGGAGTGTCGTAGTACCAGGAGCTTATTATTCTTGCGGCCAACAGGGCCATATGGCGAGATCGTCCGACCGGGTAGCGCTGGTAGGAAGACAGTTACTAGGCGATTGGGCCACGGTAAGGTCGCGGTGGAAGTTCCCAGTTTTAGCGGTCCTTGAACCGCCTAGTTTCAGGTATATCCTTAACCCTGTAGATACTTGTATGTATTGATGTTAATGATGTGTTCCGTGTCGAGGAGCGGAAGTTGGCGCTACAGTGGGTCGGGTTGGGGCCATGTTGCGGGCCAACCCGCGTCCCGTTTCGAGGAAGGGTCAGCTCTGGGTGGTCCCGCCAGGTGGCAGGGTCACGAGGGTGCTAGGCCCAAGTTTAGATGACCATCGTATGAGTTCGTGAATCGTTCGACCGAATCGATTCGTGAAGGCGGGAATGGCCTTGGGAAATCGAGATTAGTGAGATGACGAGTTTGAGGTAGTGACTCGGGTTGGAAAGCAAGCGTTGGCGGAAGTGTGGTGCGGATACTAGAAAGAGAGTTTGAGTGTTAGAAAGTGCAGCGAAGATGGGAAAAGTGAACGTGTGTGATCGTTTCTTTTATGAAATGAAGGTGTGAAGGGAGTATATTTTAGACCTCAGGTAAGGGGTTTTTGTGATGATTAGAGGTGTTTCCTCGTTGACTTGGGTTTAAGTATTGGTGCGTTTGTTATTTTTATGGACAGGTGTGTCATGATCGTTTTAATGGCGTATAGCGATGAAGGCTATACTAGCGCATGTTTGTGTTGAGACTTGAGAAGGAACATTCGGGATGAATGTTTCTAAGGAGGAGAATGTTATACCCGTTTTCCGAGTATATGCGTATGGGCGTGCGTCACGAAATTTGAGCCTTAAGATAGGCATTGGATTCGAAATTTGGGCACAAGTGCCGATTAGAGTCGTTTTCTGACGAAACGTTTACAAAGCTTTAGTAGGGAAAATTTCGGCTATGTAATTTATAATTTTTGCGGATTTTTACGAGAGACGAAAAATTTTGGACCAACGGGAGGGTGGCGTGTCACCTCACATTAAACAAATGGTTTGGCTTGACGATTTAGGCGTCAAAGAGCCTTGGTTGGCCTTGGCCGATTGGCTCCCTCTTTTGTGCCTTGCTTTGTGGCTTGTTTTGTGGAGTGTTTTGTGGAGTGTTTTGTGGGTGCACTTGGCTTGATCTTGGCCTTACACTTGCCTTGCACATGGCTTGATCTTGGCGTTGGTTGGCTTTGGTTTTGCTATAAATACCCCTAAGCTTGAAGACTTCATTCGTCCACAAATGTTTCCAAGTCTTGAAATCCCTCCTCCCTCTTGTGGCTCTCGTCTAAGCCTCTCTCCTCCCACTCCTAGTGGCCTTTGGCCGAGAGGTCTCCCTCCGCTTGTGGTGTCTAGTAGGTACCCCAGCCTAGTTACTTTAGTATAATACCCTTGTTGTGGTATAGAAATACTCTCAGATTGTTATAATGCCCAAAATACCTTAGCCTTATACCTTGTAGTATTCCAAAAGTTACCTATGAGAGTACGGAAATACTATCTTTTGTCCTTTTTAGTCTCAAGCCGAAACCACAAGGAAAATCTTCATTGTTGGTTGAAGTTTTGGAGTAGAAGTTAGTTAGAACTTCTAGGGTTGTTTGGAGCAGATTCGAGCACTTAGTAGGAGTTGTTGCTCAGGATCGACTTTATACTTGGATAATTTTGGGCTTATCGAGGTAAACACTACTGTCCTTCTAGTGTGATTGGAAATTGCGTGTTGTTGATTATATAGTTGAAGTATACGAGATATAGTACTGAACGTAGTTAGTTGGCAATGTCTTTTGACTTAACTCTGAAGAATCTGAATCGAATTGTAATTACAGCCCATCAGACATGAAGAGACTTGCATATTCACTGGTAGTAGAATTGTACGCTGTCCGGTTAGGCGTGTAAACCCCCGTTGGCTTGCCGCCTCGATAGAGGAGAGATTTACAGCGCAATGTTAGTCTTTGCCGAATTTTCAGAAAGATAAACTTGTGTTTTGGGGTTAATAGACGTTTGTGACCTTTATAGGTGAAAGTACTAGAGTAGCGCATTCTACTCGGAGTGGAAAGAGCTAGCAAGTGTTGTAGTACTTGGAGCTTTTTGCTTATTGTCGATAATCGTCATGTATAAGACGTGAACCTCTTCCTATCTCTTCTAGCATGATATGTGTGAACTATGTAAGACGGTAGGCGCATACGTGTTAACTGTGTTTGATTGTTTAAAACATAAAGTGTTATAACCGCTTTATGGAAGTTCGTTATAATACTTTATGTAGAAGAAAATACTTTGTGGTTTTAAAAAGGTAATCCCGGTATGAGAATTATAACTGGCGTGTTATAATAAAGGACTTGATGTATTTCAAAAGATTTATAAATCGTTTTGAAGGAGAGTAACACTTGGTTTTAAAAGGTTTTAAAAGAGTTATACGTTTCTTGCATTTGCATAGGGAGTTAGGTATACTGTCTTAAGAGAGGTAAAGAAAATGGATTTACTCGATGTTAGAAGTTAAGAGACTTGATTTATAAGATAAGAACTGAATGTAACTTATTTGTTTTAATGTTGAATGTTGGCGCTGAAACCTCATTCCCGCGAGTAATGAATGTATTGGTCGGGCTTTAAAGGGATATGTTTTTATCCGATTTCGGAAATCAGAATGTGTATCGACATGTACCAACTGCAATATTAATAAAGGAAAATGTATTGAATAATGATGAATTGTATTAAAACCAGATAAACCTCCATCCAAAGCACTTTGAGAAACTAAGATCGCAGACAAAATGATAATACATTTTCTGATCATAGGCTGGCACAGTAATAAGAACAAGTTGTAAATCAGAATAACCTTACTCACGCCGTGAGACATATATTACTCAATCTTTCTAAAAAGGAATCAAGTGATTGAGTTTGGGGAACTATGAAACCATTTGAAACTGAGGTTTCGCAGGTAATCACAAACTAGGCAACCGGAACTTAGAAAGATATGTTGTTACTTGATTTTGAAAATAATGTGCTGGTTAGTCATCTAATACTAATGCGTATCTGAGTGACTTTATAAAAGTAATGGATCTCTTTTAAAAAGAACTTAACGCATGCTGCCCAACGCACTTTGGGGTTAAAACCCGACTTTGGGTATAAATGGAAGTACTTTGAATCATGTAGTGAAACTTCGCCTCATGCTTGTTGTTGTGAAACTGCCACTACGCCGTGATTATAGCTCTTTGTTGCGGCAAGTGTGGTATTTCGTATACCGCCGCTCTCGAGCAGGGCCTGGTTGACTTGGTTGGAGAACTTACTTCGACGGGCCGGGCAAAGCGAACGGGAGAATCTCCACTGCATGTTTCCATTTTGATTAACCGCCTTGGCTGCTGATATCACACGAACATGCTTCTACACCGACGCAAAGATTCCAGGGGCACGCGGCCACGGCCGCCTGCTGATTACCCGATGAGCGGTTATTAACCGCACATGGACGTATCTACACCGATGCAAAGATTCCCGGGACACGTATTACGCGCGTGGCTGGACACCAGCATATCATAGTTGGCGTTATACGGCACGTCTACACCGGACGCAAAGATTCCGGCACGCGCAACACGCGCCTTGTTATTATTGCTGCAGACACGGACATCGTCTACACCGGATAAAAAGATCGGCACATGCCAATGCCACGATGCGAACATGATGATGTTGTGGCAAGAATTCATAAAGTCATGCATATTTGGAGCGGTGACTTTCGAGTACGCAGTCCTCGACTCGAAGCACGATCAAGCTTTTATGGCCTGCGGAATCAGTAGTTTCATATGCATTGGCATACACGCCTCCCGCTTTTTATAGACAGCATGATTTCACTTACAGATTTACGGGCCACATACTTGGTACTCAAGTGTAACTCGACCTCTTCTGGGCTGCGCTCATGCCGCAGTAGGAGTACACTCTGGTCGCCGATCCCCGCCTCTGTGATCTCTGCTCAGCGTTGAATATCTGCCTCGTTTCTCTGAGTAAGGCTTATCTTTGGCACATGCTTCTCGAGCGTCAGAGTTCTTGTACATGACCGTGGCCATGGCGGCCCCGTCACCCATAGCGTTAAGTAAATCTTGTGAGGTCTCAGAAAGTAATCGCATACAAGTGTGGTTTGTAAAAAAAGCGGATAACTGCTCGGGCTTTTATGTATATACCTGGGCGCAAATCAAGCTTGGGCTGGTCTCCCGTTTATTTATTATATCTCTTGCTCTACGATCGTTTTATTTTTCCGCTGGTTTTTCTCGACGTCAGATCACTAGGTGCTCGGTAAAATTCGCGAACGGGCTCGGTTCGCGCATGGCGTTACGTGTTGCTGCCCGATTTTTCTGCCGTATCAGAGAACCTTCGCTCAGAATATTCCTACAGGTAGTCTAGACGCTGGATAGACGATATGCCTTTATAGGTTGAAAGTTCTCGCGAGTAAAGCATGTTATACTTGAAAGGTGGACAAGGCTTAGGAGTGGGGCTGTTGGAGCTTGCTGCATCATTCGGCGATCGTCGCGTAGGTACGTGATTCTTCCTATCCTCTCGAGCATGATATTTGTAAAAGTAATATATATTATATACAGACTATCGCAGTACTAGATAATCCTAACGTGGTTTTCATCATTGACACCTTGACTCGATTCTATAACATGAATCTTGAAGTATTTCAAAAGAATTCAAGAATCGTTTTTAAGAAGAGTAATACTTGGTTTTAAATTTGAAGAGTTATACTAACTTTATGGGAAGTTAGGTAAGATAACGACTTAAAGAGATAAAAAGAATGGTTTATTGATTTTAGTAGTTACAGAGACTCGGGATCTTAAAAGATAAGCAGACTTGACTTAATTGAATTAATATGAATTTTGTTAAAAGCGCGAAACCTCAATTCACAGTAAATTTAGAAAATTTGGTTTGTAAAGGAATAATGTTTTATCGATTTCTCGAAACGAATAAGCATCGTAACAAAACCACAAAGAACGCTAATAAAGTGGAAATGTATTTGACTAATAAAGTATTATGAAAACCAAGAGAAACCTCCATCCGCATGTAAGCTTAAGACGACAAAATGATATTACATTTCCTAGATCATGGTCGCTTAATAAGATTATTGTTATGAACAATAATAACCTACTTCACACATAAGGCATATGTTTCTCAAGTTGTTTTAAAGGAGAATTATATTATTATCGATTAAGACTACGAATCTACAAAACCATTCGAAAATGAGAAACTCGAGCATTTGAAATTAGGCAAACTTGGAACGCTTGGAAAATAATGCAAGCAGCACTTGATTTTACAAAAGGGAAGTGTTTTGGTTTACTTAAAAAGATAGTCACTCTATTTTTATACTACTGTATCGTATGACTTTTCAGGAAAGAAACTGATCTTTTAAAGAGTTAACGTATGAAGTACTTTGGGGATAAAAACCCAACTTGTTAACATAAAGTAAGTACTCGCGGGAATAACTTCTGATTGCGGCTGGCTCGTGGATAGCCTTGTAATACTTTCTTGTTGATTTGATAAGCAAAGATAAGTTTGTAGATGCTACGCCGGTTAGTATCTTCAGACGTTGGTGGTAAAGCCGGTTTCTCTGATCAGCTGCTTTTATGTTGTTTAACGATAAGTGCCATTGCGGCTAGTATTATATCACTCACCTCTCGACATGAGCACGTGGGGTTAAGTCGCCTCCGACGCGGGTATACCTCAGCAAATATGTAGACTATGATCTCGAGATACCTCGACTGCCACGGGTCCAGTGGCCTGCGCGAGCTACGAGTTCCGTGTTGTGCGCCCTTCTGTGGGTCACAAAGCGGCTCATACGCGCTACGCGGACCGCGAAGGTCGTGGATGACGCCGGGAGAAGTACCGAGACGCGGGAATACTTCACGCTGCGCCTACGCGAGTGGGCCTATAATTTGAGTCGCGGAAGTTCCGTGGGACTGACGCGCACATTAGATAATCAAAGCGGCAAGCTGGCCGCCTTCGATCACGCGCGTTTCAGACAGATCTCATGATACAGCCTTTATGACCTTGTTGGTATCGTGGGTTTTAGTAGCTCGGCTATGCCTTCGCGATTTACCTGCATTGTTACATTATGCACACAGTGGGACTCCGTGTTCATGTGTATTCCTCGTGCTTTTATATCATAGACCGCCTAGAAATGGCAAGCGTATTCCACTGCATGATTGATGCCGCGGGCGCCGAGACCCATAGCGTTATATTTCGAGCGATGACTTTCTGGTGGGCGAGGTCCTCGACTTTGACATGATCAGCTATTTATTACGGATCTGTAGTTCGTTATCATATATGTTCTCCTTACTTTATATAGACTACTATGATTTCATTTACGCATTTTCTGGCCATACTTGTACTGCTGCATCAATTTTCGGGCCGCTCACGCCGCGGTAGAGGTATCACGCCTGGCCTTGTTGATCTTCGCCATAGGTCACGCTCAGCCGCTTGGGAAGCTTCTTCTCCGAGGCTTATCTCAGTATAGTCCCCCTCGTCAGTTGTGGTAGTACTCATATCTGTGGGTACGGGCGGGCCCCGTCCGCTGTAGCTTGTTATATCATTCTGTATGCCTGGTAGTGATCGTTGTGCCAGGCAAAAGTTGTAAAAAAGGATGTAAATTGTTCGTGTTCGTGTTTTTATATATATATTTGGTGCCGAAAGGCAATTTTTCGCAAGAAACTGCTTTACACTTCATATTATTTCACGCCTTGTTTTATGTCTCACGATTGACATTCGACAGATGTCTACTTCAAAGTTCAGACTACCACGGCCCGGTTCGGTCGTCGTGGACAAAAGTGGTATCGTGAGCGCTTAATCCTCGTAAAGTGCTCCACGTAATCGATATATATAGAAGTTTTGATTATCTGCAAAGTTGCGCACTACACCAATAATCGTGAGGCTATAAAAGATACGAGGGATCGCTTTCCATTCTTCTCACTCGTAGATCGTGCTTGAGTCAGTGTTATGCTGACCCCTCTCTAACGTATTTCTTTCCTACCGTTATGCTCTGCGTAAGGGTGCAACCTGGGCCCTGGAGCGGCGCAGCACAGGAGCTCATAGCAGAAAGTAATGTAGGGTTACGAGGCCATTGTGCCCAATCATCACCCGCGGTGCTTCATCTGGAGTTCGCGGGCGCCGCACTCCAAAGAGTTTAGCACGTTGCGCGGCTAGCCCATCGCTGCCATGATATTCCCTCGTACTTCGCCCACACCGCAGCAAGGTAAGGAATAGATCGCAAAGAGACAATTTACACGCAGGAGTTAGCAACCGCAGTATATTATGTACCGATTTATCAACCCGGTCTCGATGACTATCTACAGGTCGCGCAAGAGTAAATTTCTCTCCGCCAAAGAATGAGTACGGCCCGCACGCTTACGCAGAAAGGTGCCGAGAACGTGGAAGACCAACGTGGGTTAACCAAAAATCGCTGGTAAGAGGGGCCAGATCACAGATCCCGCAGGCCCCGTATTTCCAGAGGTACGCACGCAAGGACGCACGAGAAAATTTTCAAGCTTAGCAGAGGCTCAGCCGATTTTATTTTGTGCAATAA
This sequence comes from Przewalskia tangutica, assembly GCA_029844215.1. Lineage (NCBI taxonomy): Eukaryota > Viridiplantae > Streptophyta > Magnoliopsida > Solanales > Solanaceae > Przewalskia > Przewalskia tangutica. The sequence goes on from JAQGDG010000432.1 coordinate 145,653, forward strand.
CACCCGTACTAGAGTCGCTCGACTAAACGCTTTACAAAATCTTCATGGCGGGAAAATCTGCCATGGGCCATTTTTAATTTTTATGACTTTTCCGGCAGATCTAAACATTTTGACCAACAGAGCATGACACCCGCTCACCCTCAAGTTAATGACGTGGATCGCAGCTCCTGTACGAGGTTGGTCAAGCTGGCGCATATCTGGGCAGGTTTTGGGCCGAGTAGGACTGGTGGCACTGGGCACATCTCAACTCCACCACCCCACTCTGGCTGGGGATCATGGCCCTTGGTTTCCCTATAACACCTCCCTTTCATGTAAGCTTTCTTCATCCACTCCTCACTCCCTCTACCTTGAAAGCCCTCCCTTTCGCAGGCCCCCTCAATGAGAGTTAGCACTCCTCCTCGTGGCGTGGCCGAGACACACCCCCTCCTATGGCTAAGCCGTGGGGCACCCCCTGTTCTCATAAAATACACCCCCTCTCGTAGAAATACTCCAAAGTATCATACTATACCCCAAAATACCTTAGTCAGACACCTTGTAGTATTCCAAAGTTACCTCTACACGAAAGAGTCCTGGAATACTACCTTATGTCCTTTTGTCTCAAACCAAAACTCCTAAGGAAAATCTTCACAGCTTGTCAAGATAAGGTTAAGCTGCGAGAAATTCTAAGGGTTGCTCGGGAGCGGGTCGCAGCAGACCCTGAGTAGAGCTACGCGCCAGATCTACATTTAACTTGGATAATTAAGTGGGCTTAGCGAAATATCTGCCTCCCATTGTAATCGAAATTTCTGCATACTATTGACGAGATAAGCATAAGATACAAGAAAGTATATAAGGCGGAACTGAATCAGATTTACATAGTGACCGTGACATAAAGAGACTGTGTTTTGACGGTAGTAGCGGTCCCAAATTTCCGTAATTTGTATCTAGATTTATTCTACCGAGTAGTCTACAGCTTGATGTGACTTGCATAACCTTTCAGGTCAATGTTCCGCGCAGCATATGCTACTGAAGCCGACACCGTTATAAACGTGGAGCGACGGTTAATAGTCGATAAATCGTCAAGCAGGTACGTTGGTCTTCCTATCCTCGATACGATATTTTAAATGAATATATATATAGTACCGTGACGCACGTATGTTAATCGAACGTAATATTACTTCGCAATGTCTTTCGACTGCCTCCCACACAAGAATCAAGTGAGTTCAAAAGTAATTTAAGAACCGCTGAGCAAGAATACTTGGTTTTAAAAGCTAAGAGTTATACGGCCAGCAGTTAGGTATAACGACTTACAGAGATAAAAGTAATGTCATTAATTTTAAGTTAAGAGACTTGATCTTAAAAGATAAGAGACTTGACTTAATTTATTAATATGAATTTTAGAAACTTATCGTGAGAAATGAGTACTGGTTGTTAAAAGCAATAATGTTTTAATGATTGGAATCTGAATAAGTATCGAACAAACCATCGCAAATAAGTTATTAAAGGAAATGTGATCGACTAATTAATGTATTAGTAAACCAAGAGTAAACCTCCATCTGCATAAGCTAAGATGAGATAAATGATATTACATTTCCTGACTGCTGCCAGAATAAGATCATGAAACAAGAATAACCTACTCATATATATGCATATGTTCGATTATTTTAAAAAAGAGAATTATATCATTACGATTAAAACTATGAAAACTACGAAACCTTTTGAAAACGAAACTCAACATTTGAAATTAGGCAAACTTGAACGCTTTGGAAAATAACGCTATTACTTGATTTACAGTGAGCTGCTTATTTATTTAAAAAGATAGTCACTCTATTTTATACTACTGGTATCAGGTGACTTCTCGCGAAAGAAACTGATCTTTTAAAAGAGTTAAACGACGTACATCAGATGATAATCAACTTGTTAGCATAAAGTACCCTCGTGGTGTAATTAACTTGATTTTATTGGTCAGGATAATTTCTGTAATACTTCTTCTTGTTGATTTGATAAGTAAACATGTTAGACGCTACGGTTAGTATCTTGTGATTGTCAGGTGGTGGGTCGTTTCGTTGTTTTACGCTGTTAAACGCAAGCCCGTTGTATCGGTTATTGTATCACATACCCTGACTTATACCGAGGGCTTCATGCACTGACGCGGTCTATACGCCCATGCGGGTTCGCGAGACTGACATGGCAATGCAGATGCTCCGGTGATTGATCATTCCAAAAGCTTGTACCACGCGGACGCCTTTGGCGCGGTCCGGCGACTACGCGGGTCTATCGAGACTACGCGACCGGCGAGTCCGGTGAGGCACGGGTTGGCTACCCACGCGGCGAATACCTACGGTCTCGTGCGCCACTCCATGCGACCTAGAAAAGACCGGGCCATAAAGATATCCTGCTTGGCTTCATTTATGTCGCGCACTATGTGCGCTTAACTGACGATTTGCAAATGGTTTTAGATACTTGATTTCATTTCAAGATTTCTTTTATAGCTTTTAATCATTACTGCGGCAACTTCTTTGCTTCGGCCGCGACGAGCATAACTCAATGAAACACCACCTGTGTGATGATTGGGCCTATGCCTCAGAATCTCTCCTCAACTCTACTCGCGCTTCTCTCACGCTCGGGCCTCACGTTCAAGGTTTGTTCACGAGGCATAATCTGCAGTGGAAAGAAATACGCAGAGGTCCAACTACAACACCGTTTGCTGCACGATCTCGAGCGAGAAGAATGGAAACTAATCCTAAATATCCTATAGCCTCCCGATTATCGCGTGGTGCACAACACAATCGATAATCAAGACTCTACCGATACGGTCCAGACACTTTCCGGAGAATTAATCGCCCGATATAACGCTCCAGATAACCCTTTATGTGCTGAATGTTTCGCGAGCATATGCTACTGAGCGATAGCCTAAGTATAGCCTGGCGAGCGACGGTTATCAATGATAAATCGTCATGAGGTACGTGATTCTTCCATTTTCTCGAAAGATGATATTTTAAATGCAATATATATATAGTACTATAGACGCATTTGTTAACCTAACGGCACATTACTTCTGCAGAATGTCTTTGACTTAAGTCCGACACAAGACCATGAGTTCAAGCACTAAGAACCGCTGAGTTACATTAATACTGTTTAAAGCTTAAGAGTTATACTACCATGGGGTTAGGTATAACGCTTAAGAGAGATAAAAAGAACTGGCTATTAATTTAGAAGTTAAGAGACTTTGATCTTAAAAGATAAGAGACTCGACTTAATTTATTAATATGAATTTTCGGCGTGAAACCTCATTCGTGAGAAACGAGTACTGTCATAAAGCAATAATGCTTTTACCGATTTCTAAATCTGAATAAGTATCAACAAACCATCGCATTGCATGTACGGAAATGTACTCACTAATTAATGTATTAGTAAAACCAAGAGAAACCTCCATCCGCATGTGTCTAAGACGACAAAAATGATACATTTCCTGTATCACGGTCATTAATAAGATCGTTATAAACAAGTATCAACCTACTCACATATAAGGCATACGTTTCTCGTGATTATTTTAAAAGAGAATTATATCATTGTTGATTAAAACTACGAACTACGAAACTCAAACGAAACTTGAACATTTGAAATTAGGCAAACTTGAAACGTTTGGAAAATAATGTTGTTACTGATTTTTACAAAGTGGAGTCATTTTTGGTTTACTTAAAAAGATAGTCACCTTATTTTATACTACTTGTATCGACTTCCGTAAAGAAACGATCTTTTAAAGAGTTAACGTAATGTAAGTACTTTTGGGGATTGTGAGACCAACTTGTTAGCATAAAGTACTCCTGTGCGAATAACTTGATTTTGTCAGTCATGATAGCTGTAATACTTTCTGTTTATCTGATAAGAAACATGTTAGATGCTACGGTGTTAGTATCTTGTGATTGTCAGGTGGGTCGCTTTTACTGTTTTACGCTGTTAAACGTTAAGCCCGTTGTAATCGTTATCGTATCACATACCCTCGACTTATCGGTGGTCACGCACCGACATGCGTGTCTATACTACGCATGCGCTCGGCGAGACTACGCGGAGCAGCGTGTGCTGCTCCGGTGATTGATCATTCCGGTGTTTAGCCCGACGCTGGGATGCTCCTACGCGTCCGCGGGACTACGCGGGTATATCGAGACGGATCGCGAGTCCGTGAGGGTACCGGGTCGGGCTACCCCGACGCGGCGAATACCTCACGCGAAATCATACATGACGGCGGAATGCTGCGAGTCCGGTGATTAGGCACGATAATGATACTACGGGCGCATCGCCTGCCGATCATTCAGCGCCCAGAAAAGACCAAGATATCCTGCTGGCTTGTTTATGTCGCGTACTACTACTTTAACTGATCGTATTTGCAAATGGTTTAGAGCATTTGATTTCATTTCAAGATTTTTACGCTTTCACATACTTGGTACCGTTGTAATCGACTCTCCTTCGGGCCGCGCGACGCCGCAGTGTAGGTGTACTGTTTGATCCGCTCTTGTGTCACAGCTTCACAGATGGAAGTACTCCAAGCCCGAGGCTTATCAGCCAGAGGTCTCGCCGTCAGAGGTAATTACATTCGTGGTATGTGGCCGCGGTCCCGCCATTGTTGTCGATTATTCTCAGAGGTCTGTAGTAATCACAGGGGCAGAGTTGTAAAAAGGATGTAACCGCTCGTTTAAATTGATTTATACGCCGAAGGCGCTTTCTCCGACATCGCTTACTTCATAATATTTCGCCGCCTTGTTTTATGTTCCACGACACTATACGGGTTACTGGTGCCCGTAAGGCACTGGGCCACGCGTCTGCCCGGCCATGACAGATCCTTTGGTAACCTTCGAGGCAAACCGCCTCGCCAGCGATTAGATGCGACCTCCACCAATACATAGAGCGGGTCCTCCGCTGTGGTTCGGTGACGCCGGTACGCAGGAGTCGTCAGAGCCCGGTGGCTTCGATTCGCAGATGTTGACGCTTGCCTACCAAATGGATTCTGGGTTCCTCGTTCACAACAGGCAGCGCCATCCCGGGGATACGTTTTTTTAGTCGCATTCATACTCGCTACCGCCGTACATGTAGGTCGAAAGCGACGCCCTAGTGCGGCGGACGTAGCGAGTGAAGACCAACCTTCGTGATCGGGCAATACTACCTTCAGCTACGCTTCAAACAGGCGTGATTGACTGAATCTGCCAGAAAAAGGAGCAAGAAAGAGATCTCAGTATATCCTTAACCTCTGTAGATCAGACAAGCGCGATAAGATAAGTATATCTTAAGGTTACGTCAGATAATATCAGGTAAATCGCGACTAGGAAATCATGGTTAGTTAAAAGGTAAGATCGGGGGATAAGTGGAAAGTGAGTCTTAGAATGTTGTAACGAGAAACCTTAGAGCGCTGAGGCCACTTTTATAAATATTTATTTTTATGTTTTCGACTGGCTTGAGCGCATAAGGCACGCGAGATAAATTTCAGGTGATAAGCCCCGAGCAGCGTGGAAATGAAAGAGGTAGTTGAGCTAAGAAGACCAATAGGGTTTTCGTGAATTTGATTAGTGAGATTATTCTGACGGAACAAGAGTTTCGCGCGATACTGTCCCAACAGGCCTATCGCGTCAACCCGCCCGCACGCAAGTGGTCAGTTTGTTGTCCCGCCAAAGCGGTGGGGCTCGAGGTGTTAGGCCCAAGTTTAGTTAACCATCGACGCAGTTCGACGCTCGGATCGTGCCTACTGGATTGGGGTCACTTCATCTTGTTTTATTCAAGCATCGCTTATCAAGCAGGTTACGCGACAAGAGATCTAGCGTCAGCGTCGCGACGAGCGGCCTACTTTCACCTTATGTCGCAAATGGAGCCCAGGTTACGCTTATTTCTTTTTCTCGAAGTTTTACTGCGGTGTTAGGAACTCAAAGTAGTCTCAAGACGATTTCGCCAAATTGGTTGACTTCGCGTACCGCGGCGGGATTGCTTTCTCCCGCTGGCGAAAGCGGTTTTATGGGCCTACCATTCGCATTCTGATATCGCCTACGACGCCTCGCCGGCTGATGTAAGTCACGGCCGATCGTTCGACAAGCCGCAAGGTTCGACGTGTTGGTTCATACTTGTTTCAGCAGGACGCTGGATAAAGCGGCTTATACGTAAGAGTTACGCAGCTCGTAGTCAATGTGTTTCACATGCACTCCATACGACACTTGCAGTTCGTGTCGATCAGAGGATTTCATGTACCACCAAGCGCGCTGGGACGAGTGTTGAAAACAGAGGAAACTTAGCCGAGTTACTTGGGCCTTTTCGGGATTACGCTACTAATAAAGGTCATTTATAAGCTAGTTAGATCGCTTATCCGGGATTTCAGAAGCAGACGCTCGTCTTTCATGCTGCTATGTTCGAAAGCATCTGAGATCCATCCGTAGTGATTCCAAATAATGACGCACTGCTTCGAGATAGTAACTTTGAGATTTTGGAAATCAACAAGGAAGAATGTAAAACGTGGTGTTACGAAAGAGTTCGAGCCGCATTTATGGTACGACGAAAAAGTAGTTAAGCAGCATGTGTTACAAGAGTATTGACGTGATCATTTCTTTTCATGCATGGAGTATATTTTAGGACCCTCGTGAGAGCTTTTAGTAATAAGAGGTGATTCCTCGACTCGATTTAGTAATCGCGCGGTGTTATTTTCGCGCCGCGCTGCGGCATCGCAACTTGTTATGTGCAAGAGGAACTCATTATCTCAGATTACAGCGAAATATCTCTGACCTAACGTGCTTCTGGGCTGAGGAGTAATGTTATAATTCGTATTTTCGCAGTAATGCACGTAGGACGCACGCATTTAAAGTTTTAGCCTTAAGATTAGATGTTGATCTAAAATTTTGTTCACAACCCACTGTTATTAATTGTTTTCCGATCTAAACGTCAAACTTCATGAGGGAAAATTACTTATTATGTCTTTTATAATTTTATGGATTTTTCCTGAGAGTATGAAACATTCGATCAACCCAGGAGGGCGACACTTGTCACCTCAAATGGATTTTGAAGAGGGGCTTATTGCTGGCATGATTGGGGCCTAAACCATGGTCAATGCTTATGAGTAAATTCGCGAGTAAACAAAGACTTCGCAAATCCTCACCTCCACTCGCTCTCATCTTAGCCATTGAATTCCCTATAAATACTCCTCCTTTGTTGAAGACTTCTTCATCCACAAACATTTTCCAAGTCTTGCAAAATCCTCCTTCTTGCTGCTTCTCGTCCAAAGAGCACCCTCCCTTTGCGAAAGCCTTTGGCTGTATACTCCCTTCCTTTCGGTGGAAAGCAACAAAGTACCCCTACCAGCGTTGTTCTGAAATACACTCTCTGGTAGAAAAGTATTCTCCAAGTATTGTTACTTTATTCCAAAATACCTTGGCCCAAATACCTCAGAGTATTCCAAGGTTACACCTATACTAAAAGCCCGTAAATACTATTATACCCTTCACCACAAAAACGAACCCTGTGTGGAAAATCTTCATAATGGGTCATATTAAGAAGAATATGTAGAACTTCTGGCGGTTGTTTGAGTGTCGAGCGCCCGCAGCAGAGCTAAACGCCGCCGTGACCCACATTTAAATCCTGGATAATTTTTGGGCTTATCGAGGCAAATACTTGTCCTTATCAGAATTGGAAATTACATACCGTAGTAGCATGAAATGGCAAGATTCACAAGAGATTTGAACTGTAATGGGCTGATATTACAAAGAAAGAATCGGAATCAAATCAAGCATCGTAAGTTAATTTTATAATAGATTAAATCAGATTTCATACGTGACCGTATTACATGATCTGCATTAACTGCGAAGTTGCTACCCATTTTCCGCATTGCAGAACCTTCGCTTAGAATATTTCTACAGTAGTCTAGACGCTGATAGACGAGCATGTCTTTATAGTTGAAAGTTCA